>CAUYLG010012747.1:0-19852 GCA_963573385.1 Cacajao melanocephalus | reverse complement strand
TTCACTTGCTGTGAAGGCAGGAGTGACACTCTTTAGAACTTTCTACAACCTGGGAGAATCCAGAAATCATCCATGAGCTTCTGAGAAACACTCTATGAGGAGGACCCTCAGGAGACTTACTCCAAGGTGGTCACTACCCTCGCCAGGGGTGGTCCAGGCTACAGAGGGAATTTAGACCAGCTGATGGAAGAGATCAGCTCATAGAGGGCACTGGGAGGCTATTGTACATATTCAGGAAGATGTTTCAGGCCTGTGCAAGGGTCAATAAGGGACATGCAACAATGCCACGGGATCACCTCAGCATGTCTCCCTCTTTCCCTGATGCCGGTACATTCTCAGCCTGGGCCACCTCCACCTCCACAGGCAGCTCCAAATGGAGGGTAGGGACGCTGCACTCTGGCCATCTCAAATCCTATTGTTGGAAATTGCTGGGAGCCAGAAACATGCAGGAGGCTCAGAGCTCCCCTGAGCACCATCCGTGGCCCAGTCTCTGGGCTCTACATGTCCTGAGGCCAAGCCATTCCCGGCAAGGCCACCTTCCTTCTCACATTGCCTCTTTCATCATCGTTCTGTCTCTAGGAGGATGGATTAATCTCCAGTCCGAGACACAAGCACTCATGTGGCCTCCAAAAGATCCTTTATTCCCAAAGCTGAGGTCACAAATACAAAACTTGCTCCTTCATGGCCTCTGCCCCCTCCACCTCCCCCGCCACCAGACAATTCTCCAGTCACGGTAAGATGCCTTCTTAACCTGCAATCCCTTTTGCAAAAGACCCCATTCTTGGCTCCTCCAGGCTCCTGAGGCTGGCCGGACATTCCATTCACAGCTCAATGTGTTCTGTCTGGGGTGGCTTCTCCACCACCTTCTTGGCAAACAGGTTAGTCCAGAAAGCCACTTCCTTGTCCTTCAGCTTCTGGGCCGCCTGGGTGTTGGCACCAATCTGTAGGTACCCTTCCTTCTGGTTGTACTCTGGCCAGTGGGGCAGCCCTTCCCCATTGGGGTTTCTGAAACAGAATCAAATAGAAATGCCCCAAAGCTGCTTTGTGGTCTGAATAATCCTTTGAGATGGGTGAAGATGCCCCAGCTTATCTCTGTCAAGGGGCTTGTATACCTCCAGAGACGGCGAGCTCACTATCTCTTGGGGCGGCCTATCCATTTTTAGAGAGCTCTCGTTGTCAGAGTGCTATGGTCACAGGGTCAGAAGTTTGATCACTAGAACCTTAGTAGCCGCCCCTTCCCAATAGGCATGCTCTGCCCCCCCACCCTCACCAGCCCTGTTCCATCTTTGCCACCAGCCTCACCCATTGCGAGCAAAGTTGGCCCAGAATTTCATCACCATCTTGCTAAGTCTGATCTCCTCTTCTGAGCCACCGTCTGTTAGGAAGAAGAAAAAAAGCCTTTGTTACTCAAAGTGTGGTCCGCAGACCCGCAGCAGCATCATCATGTACCAGCCTGGTAGAAGCACATTTTTGGCCCATGCTCCACACCCACTGAGCTGAAGTCTGCACTCAAGAAGATCCTGGTGGATTTAAGTGCATTTTACCTTTGAGCATGGCTGACCTAGGGCTCAGCAATGGGCATATGTGATTCCATGTGCTGGCTGCCTTTGTCTCCTGTGACCCTCACCTGTCTCCTCCCTGCTCAGGGTCACGGGCAATGCCACACTCAGGGTTTCCTCTACAGCAGCCCCACCTCCCAGGGTTGCTCTGTCTTGGGTCTTTTCTCCCTCCCTGGCACACACCCACAATTCATATTCTGAAAAATAACAGAGCTCAAGGCTGCTCAGGGTGCACAACTGGGAGAGGCCCAGAGGCGCTGGTGCATCCAGAGCAGCCATGGGGTGAGTCCCATGTGATCTATAACTGCTGAGAGTTCAGGTTTAGAAGACATTGTGGAAGGATTCTTTTAAATGTCGTGGAATGGAAATTAAAAATAAAATCCTAACACCCCCAATTGACTGAACAGAACCCCTCAGGGCTAAGGGGAGCCCAAAAAACCCTGCACTGAGTTCCTGCCTGGGGACGGACAGGAGGTCAGACACGTCTCACAGTACTCCCTCCCTTTTGTGATTTAGACACCACAGACCAACATCAGCCATAAAATGAAGGTCATCATTCTGACAGATCACACTGTTTGTGGCAATAAGACATCAAATTAAAAACAAGACCTAAGACCACACTGGGCAAGTGTTCAGGCCAGCCTCTGTACCCTTAAAAATCCACTCTGTTCTCACTGCCGCAAGGTGCATCTGTTTCTCTAGCAGCTAAACAAGCACTGCCCTGCAGTTAAGCAAAACGAAAACAATTACAACGTCTGCTGCTTGGATACGCAGACAAACAGAACCCTGACCCACCAGTCTTAACTTTGGCTTTGATTGCTGAGAGACTGATTTCAGTAACTTTCTCCAGATAAGAAGACAACCAACCGTGGACGGGACTTGGCCGGTGTATAGAGGGTGCTCAATTGCGGGGCTTTGCGTCTCGAGAAGACCTTTTGACTTATAGACCCTAATTGTCATACATTTAAATACATTTAAATGTTAAGTCTCCAACCCATGACCCATCGGTCATGCTACATGCATGTTTGTTTAATACACATGAGGTCAGGACTGTCTTTATGAATATTCATTCCTCCCACTGCAACCTGTTGAACATGTGTGTTTAGCCAACCCGTTCACATAGAGCTCCTACCCAACCCCTCCTCCTTCAGTGATGAGCCTGTGTCTGGATTTGGCTGGAGGCACCTTCCCAGCCTGTGGGATGGCCACCTTGCTGACTGTAAACCACATCAAACATAAAGTCTCCTCTCCTACTCCAAATTTCATACATCCTGCAATTTCTAAATTAACAATTATTAACTGTATGAAATCTAAAAGTTTATGAGTTTTTGTTAGAGACAGACAGACAGAAAGACAAACAGACACGCATTAGACCTGACTCAGGGCTAACACCGATGCTAACCTCACCCTCACATTCTGGGCACTCCTGGGAGAGGGAAATTGATTGGTGGCTTCTCAACCTAGAGCAGGGCCCTGCATGTGTCCCACTGCCTGTCTTTTTGAAGTCACAGACCACGATTTTTAGTGTCTGAGGCAGAGGGCACATGAATACACATCCTCCCTCACGTGTTAGAGCAGGAGGAAGCTGAGGACAGCCCGATGACATTCAACCCTGTTACAGTGAATCCTTCAGGAGACATCCCACGTGTCTTGATGTCACAGGCCAGGATTCTGAGTTTCTGTGCATAAGGCACATGAATTCACATCCTCCTTCAAGTGTGTTACAGAGAGGGAAAGCCAGGGGCCACCCAATGACATTCAACACTATCATAGTGAATCAGAAAACTAAGACCAGGAGAGGACAAACTTGCTGAAGGCCACCACACCAAGACTGGAACCCAGATCGCCTAACTCCAAGCTCAGGGCCAGCAAGGAGCCATTACTATTTTTTTTTTTTTTTTTTTAGAAAGAAACACAGAGAAAAGAAGAAAGAAATAAAGAGTGAAAGAAAGAAAAAAAAAGAATGAAGGAGAAAAGAAAGAGGACGAGAAAGAGGGAGAGACAATGGGATTCTTGTTCTATTGCCCAGGCTAGAATGCAGTCTAAAAATGGGTATTAAAAACCTCTTTTATGCCAATAATTGTGCTTAACAATGGAGACAGCCATATAATTCTTAGAAGATACTTTTCTTGATACAAGTTTTATTTCCTAAAGAGAATTGTTGAAATGTGCAGAGTATCTGGAAAATAACATCTATGTCTATGTAAAAATTACATAATTATTTAATTAAAATTATGTAATTACATAAAAGTCTGTGATTCAACACGTTTCTTTAAATTTTGGATATGACGGAGCAAGGTAAATAAAAGTAGCAACAAAAACAAATGTTCTTGCACAACAGGAGGAAGATTATTGTTAAAAATATAAAAAAGATACATTCCTAAGGGTATTAATGGAGAAGGAATATCTGCTCAGCAGGCAGATATTGAAAACAATAACAATCTCAACATGAGTCTCAAAGGCATATAATTAGCATATGGAAAAAATAGTTTAGACCATTAGTTCTCAGCTCTGGCTGTTAGAAACATGTTTTTAAAAGCACAAAAGCCCTATCACCATTTCTAGGAACTGTATTGTGGGGCCCAGCAGGACTGCTGTGTTGCACAGCTCCATGGTGCTCCATTCACGTGGAAGTGTACGCAGTGTGTGGCCCTTGAAGTTGTGCAGTGTGTGACCTGTACGGCTAGAAGCAGTGAGCTGACCATCAGCATTAAACGATTTTTTAAAATTTTACTATTATTGTCTTTTTCCACCAGCATTTAAAAAATCTCCCCCATTTTTTTTAAAGCTTAGCCAGATTTGCAACCACTGGTGTCTGCGAATCCTTTGTCTCTTATTCCTACACCCAGCTTTAGAGTGCCTTTTTCTGATTACTCTTTAAAGTTATCTTTGTGTTAACCTTGGTCTCTACTGAGAACCCTCTCAGAAGAGAGACCCCCACCCAAGCCGGCTGAAAGTATTGAGAGGCAGACACCCAGATAGCACAACAGAGTGGATCTATCCTGGGGACCAACAGCCTGAGAGTCTGCGGGGCTGACAGCTCTCCAGACTGAAGGCCTTGAGCATATTTTCATCCAGGTATTTATTTAATCTTTGACAGGTGATTCTCATTAATACACAGGTATTCTACATATACACATAACTCAAGAATATACCAAGTAGGCAGCTGTTACCTGCCTACCACTAATTACAAACCAAAAGTATCTTCCACAAGGGAAACTTGGGGGCGGGTAAACTTAATGTTCCTCAACAGATTTCACCTAAAGTTTTCTTTTTGTTGACCTTGATCTCACCTGTCTACAGATGGGATTGGTAGAATTGGGGATATTGAACACACAGAATTATTAGCTCCAGCCTGTACCTTGCGTGAGTGACACTGAGCACTACATCTTATTCCAGGACAAATGCTGGAAGAACTGGTTATGGGACATGTTTGGTAACACTGAAGTACTCAAATGTGTTAATGGTAAATGGCTAATTTTGATTTATCCCTAGTAACAGCCTATGGCAGAAGAAGTTATGAGAGTAGCTAAGTGTTGTGTGTGTAGCACAAACCTTATTACTTAACCATCCCCTAATTTACTTTCTTTTTTGTTTTTTTTTTTGATAAAGAAAGGACATGTACATTAATTTACAAAAACAGGAAAATATGAAAAAATGATTCAAATCTAATTAATTGTTGGTGCTGCCTCTGACTTTATTATAAGTTTATGTTATATGCTCAAAATCTTGTTTATAGAGGACTACATATATGGAAAGTTCACAATTTGTGAGATATTTAAGCCTGTTACAAGAGGTACACATGAAGATATTGATATTAATTAAACTCAAAAGGAAGTAATAAGGAAGAGCAAAGGACTCACAAGACTCAGAGTATATTCATGTGATGCTTTAATAAGGTAAAGGATATGGTGCAGTGGGGAAGCAAGGCCCAAACAATCAGAGGGGTGCAAGGCTTCCAGGTGCCACCCTCCAGGGGCCATTTCTGGTTTTATAGGTAAACTGAAACAACTCTATACTTATTTCTGGGAGTGCTTGGAAGAATAGTAGTAATAGTTGGATAAGATATGAATGAGATTTACTACTGATTTATAGGGTTAGTATATGTAGTAATTTTATATGGTGTATTTATAATATAAATACAGCAGTGATTTATAATGTTTAATGTTCAAAACTCTCCTGGATGCACTGGCCTGGCTTATCTACACTGTTGAGGGATGTATGGGTTGATGGTTTACACCTAGAATAATAGTTACACAGCCTGGCTTGGCTATGTGATTGGCAGGCTATAAAAGAGTCCACTGTAAACCGGTGATGGCACCATGCTAAAATCAAGGCACATATTTTGTGACTGAGAAAGGACCCAGGCTGCACCTGGAAGTCTTAAACCCTTCTGGTTGCTTGAGCTTTGCTTCCCCTGCTGTACCATATCCTTTACCTGCATTAAAGCCTGACATAAATATACTCTGTGAGCCTTGAGTCCTTTCAGTGTTTGAGTCTGTGTAATTGAAATGTATACTATTTGTAATTTGCTCTTACTAGATAGGCGTGAATGAATAAACAATAAATGAATATAAAGTATAATCTGGTATCCCTGTATACCACATTGTGCTTAATTTAAATGTTTGATTTTGAATCTGTTTTTATGTTTTTGTCAAAAACATCTTAAAAAATTTAAACTACAAGATGTCTGCTTTTTGTGGAAAAAAAGAAAAAAGCCAAATAGAGTACAATGTAAAGCCCTGGTAACTTTTACAAAGTTTATTCAGATGATTTGCATATTGTAATAGATTGAGAATATTGGTCAAATCGTAGCCCACTTGCCTAGCATTTAAATCAACCTTAAGTAGGCTCCTGAGTGTAAAAGCTCCTTTACATATCATAATGAAAAAAAAATGAGATAAGGCAGTTTTGTTGGTAATGTTCTTAAAATAAAATAGGCTTTAATCTGCTAACAAAAAGAATCTAAGATTTGTGTTAATGTTACCTTTTAACTTGAACTTGCAGACTTCTGCAGCTGCCTATATTTATTCTGTGCTAAATGTTATTAAAATGTCGTTAAATAATTTTTAATAAGATGCATCCATTCAGTGCTAAGAAATATTTCATACACTCATAGAAATATTGTTTAATTTTTTTACAATGGTGTTGTTTCTGTTTTATCTTTAAATTTTATTTTATTTTATGAAATAATATACGTTTACTATTTAACTTATTTATATGCTGCTAGACATATATGAAAGGCACTATATTTGTAAATCTTGGCAGAACTTTGTCATTGCTAAGAGAAACAACTGTGTAAATGGGTTAATTACAAATAAGAGTGCGTTTTGAAATCTGATGTTTAATTTTCCCATCTCTTCAGAAAATTATTTTATAAATTCTGAAAGATTACACTTTTAAGTTGACTGTAAAACTGGAGATGTTGCAGTTTTTTGCTGTAATATTTGTTTGCCCATGAAATGGTATTACAGCTTAAGTAAATATATCATTGTGGCATCTCTGCCTTTGTTTTACTTCTGGCTGTATGGTCATGGCCAGGGATTTTAGTACCTGTGAAACATTGTTTTACCTGTGCATGATCTAAGGAAAGGCCAATGCTCTTCTTTAGCAATTCACAGGTGGTCTTCCTTGTTCGTTTAATGTGCATAAAACAGTTCTCAAAAGTTTGAATTAGCCAAAGTACATTTTAAATACCCCAACAGAAACACACTATTCAAAGAAATCATTTTTTGAATGATTTTGTAAACTTCAGACACTGTGCAAAATAAATCTTCATCCCCCACTTCTTTTTTGTGCATTGATGGGGAATCTGTCTATTCACTTTTGAAGTCATTGCCCCTATTTTGATCTTAACCTATACTTCCCAAACAGTAAAACTCTGTGAATCTTTACTGTGGATGGGAGAAGGACATACGTCTTACAGGAACTGTTTCCATAGAGCTGAAATGAATAGGCATAGTGTGTTGGCAGACTGCAGAACATAAACCTGAAAAAATGGTTCCTCTGCGGCTTCCTTAGTAAAGCCCTTCAGGAAAATATTTGATTGTCACTGTCAGAAATCCAGCATGTACTAGCCTAAGCAGAAAATGGTATTTTGTTTTTTTAAGGAGGCACAATAGGCTGGCTCACAGCAAAAAAGGAAACTTGCACGATAGAGGACAGTGACCTGGATCTCAGCAACTGGAAGTGAGAACTGAAATGTTACTCTTGTTATCAATCTTATTTTCTTTGTTTGTAGGCTTTGTCTTCACGGACCTCTCCACATGTAAGAGATCATGGTCCAGAAGGACAGCCTTATCCCAGTCAGTTGCTGCCAAAGAATCCTGAGGAGGTCTGGTGACTAATCCAGCTGAGTCATAACACTGCATATCAGGGTTGCTCTGTGCTAGGAATTGGACCCATTTTATGACAAGGAGGTGGGAGAGGGCAGAATATTATTGCCACCTCCACTAGAATAACATGGTTAGTGTAGGGAGGGGACATCATTACCAAATAAAACAGTAGCAATTACCAGAAGGTGGTATAAAATAGTCCCGGGCAGAGAAAGCCATCATGTAGCAACTTTTACACGGAACTCAATATGGGTACAATGTGAAAAATAATTCCAAATTAACATATAATTTCTTTACTGATATGGTTAACCAAGTCATAAAGTAGAGAATGGCTCAGGTAAATTTTTTTTCAGCAAATTGTTTAACAAAGTCTAACAATATCCTTGCCAATAAACTATGTGTAATGAACTGAATGATAGCCGTTTTTGATGAATTGCTAACTTCAGTAATCTGATGTCAGTCTAGAGTGAGGTTTCTGGTAACATTCCATAAAAAACAGGCTTTGCACTATGAAACATTATTTTTGTGTCTTGAATGAACATAATAGTTCAATTGACTTTTACTAAGAGCATCTTACGGCCAGGCAGTACCCTAGGCTCTGCGGATACAAAGCATACTAGACAAATTACCTTCCTCAAGAAGTTCACTATTAGGGAAGACAAATCCATAAACTAATAGTTATCTTAAAAGAATATTGCTTTAAGGCAGATTAACCTGAGTTGAGGGGATGTAATAAAAGAATTTCCAGAGATAATGACAGTTGAGTCTTGAAGCAATCAGTTTGAAATTGCAGAGAAGGAATTTTTTTTTTTTTGGAGACAGAGTTTTGCTTTGGCGCCCAGGCTGGAGTGCAATGGCTCACCGCAACATCCCTCTCCTGGGTTCAAGGGATTCTCCTGCCTCAGCCTTCCAAGTAGCTGGGATTAAGGCATGTGCCACCACACCTGGGTAATTTTGTATTTTTAGGAGAGATGGGGTTTCTCTATGTTGGTCAAGCTGGTCTCGAACTCCCAACCTCAGGTGATCTGCCCACCTTAGCCTCCCAAAGTGCTAGGATTACAGGGGTAAACCACCGCACTCAGCCAAGAAAGATGTTTTAAGCAGAAGCATGTACATAGGCAATGATATAGGAAGAGCCTCACACATTCAGGCATCAGTAAGTGGCTCTATATTTAATATCTATTAAAATTGAAGTGGAATATAAATATATAAATTAAAATAAATGTCTGGAGCTAGCATCTGTTAGGGGGAGTAGAAGTGTGGCTGACGAGTGATGATCAGACCTTGAAAAGGCTGTGTGAGACCTAGGGGAGGCCCATTGCATATAAATGAGGATAGCAAAGTGTTTGGAAACCTCCTTCACATTACTTCCAGTTAAAGTAGAGTAAAGGCAGCCCTGTGCTGCCCTAATAATTGAACTCAATTATAACCCACGAAAAAAGGCTTTCCAACACAGACTGAAGCAGGTAGCTGGGAGTGGAAATTGTACCTCGTAAGATGTCCAAAAATGTTTGCATAACCTCAGGGAATACATCAAAAACCCTTCCTTTAAAACATCCAGTTCCTGGAATGTGGGAAGGCTGTGAGAATACCTGTGAACTCCATTTGGCATGCCACAGACTGGTTGATAGCTCAGGTGAATAAGAAAGTGGGTAGCCAGACCTTTTTGTTCCCCACAAATTGAACCATTGGAATGACAGATTGGAGCTGAAAACGTAGGAGGTGCAGCTAGTGATGCTGACCAGCTACTAAATTGAAACACACAGATACACATACAGCTCCCTTGCACACACACAACACACAGCACAAATGCACACATGTACATGTATACACATGTGTGCAACACACAATATGCACATGCACACACACTATATACACCACACATCCACACACCACATACAAAAGATATACAGACATGTGTGTGTGTGTGCATGCCTCATAAGGAAGGGGTTTGCTTAGATCCAAAGAGACTGTTAGCTATGTGCTGAGTAGTAAATGGTCCCCAGAGAAAATAATGAAGGAAAATGCCTGGGAACAATAAACAAAAATTCATCCTAAAACCATCCCCCACCCCCAAGTCCGTGGAAAAATTGTCTTCCACAAAACTGGTCCCTGGTACCAAACAGATTGGGATCTAGGGTATTCATCACCCAAATAATGTACATTGTACCCATTAAGTAATTTCTCATCATCTACCCCATTCCCACCCCTTTACCCTTCTCTCCTTTGCTGGCTTTGTAGAAGCAATTTTCCATGAGTTCTACAGCTCAAGGAGATGAAGTCTGTCAACCTGTGGGGGCTTAGAGGCAGAGTGTTTTCCAGTCAAGATGTTACCAGAAAGGGGATCCAATGCACACCCCAAAAAAGGGTTCTTAGACCTTGCACAAGAAAGAATTGGTCAAGTCCATAGAGCAAAGTGAAATCAAGTTTAAGGAAAGTAAAGCAATAAAAGAATGATTATTCCATAGGCAGAGCAGCAACATGAGCTACATGACTAAGAATACTTATAGTTATTTTTGATTATATGCTAAACAAGGGATGGATTATTCATGAGTTTTCTAGCAAGGGGGTGGGATTTCCTGAAAGTGAGGTTTCTTCCCTTTTCTAGACCATATAGGGTAACTTTCTAACATTGCCATGGCATTTGTAAACTGTCATGGTGCTGGTGGGAATGACCTTTAGCATGCTAATGCATTATAATTAGCATATAATGAGCAGTGAAGACCAGAAACACTTTAATCACCATCTTGGTTTTAGTGGTTTCTGATGCCTTCTTTACCATATCCTGTTTTATCACCAGGGCCTTTGTGACCTGTATCTTGTGCTGATCTCCTATTCTCATCCTGTGAATAAAAATGCCTAACTTCCTGGGAATGCAGCCCAGCAGTCCTCAGCCTTATTTTACCCAAGCTTTATTCAAGACGGAGTTGCTCTGGTTCAAATGCCTCTACATTTTCAATTGTTCTTCAAGCAGATACCTTGATTGCAGCCTCTAGGGACCCTACGCAGAGGATCCAGTCAAGTCAAGCCTGGACTCCTGACACACAGAAATTGAGATATTAATGTGTATTGTCTTAAGCTGGTACATGGGCAATCATTTGTTACACAACAATAGAAAAATAATACAAATATGAACATGATTACTGACTTCTGAAGTTTATAGTCTCATGGAAGATATAGCCAAATAAGACAGTTATTTGCAATGGAATATGTAAAAGTAACACTGAAATCAGGGCTGGGCTGGGCTCAGAACACAGGGAGAGGGAGTAAATATAGATATTCAGAAAGTAGAGGCAAGGGCAGAGGGCGGCTGATCAGTTGAGTGGGAGGCTTGAAGGCCTGGCTGCCTAACTCAGGGCCCAAGAGAATTGATGGTCAGAGAAATGTATATTAAAACAAGACGGGGGAAAATGGTGGATAGGAGGCAGGACTAACTTACAGCTCCCACTCAGAGGGACAGAGCAACGTGTGGAGAACCACCTCGTGAACTTTTGCTCTATGAACTACTGCAGGAACATACCAGGAAAGCCTAGAGAATCCATAGTCTTTGAAGAAGGTGGATTGCCCCTGCAGACTCAGTGGGACAGCTGAGGAACTGTGAGTTGGCTTGCTTTCTCAGCTAGAAGCCTTATAGCCTAGGACAAGTTCTCAGCCCTGCTCACCAGCTGCCTGGAAATAAACTGGGTGCTGCTGGTGGGGCATGGTGGGAGTGAGACTGGCTTTTTGAGCTTTGAGCTGTGTTAGAGCTGGGTGAGGCCTCTGGCTGTCGGCGTTTCCCCACTTCCCTGATAACCTGTGTGATGCCGCAGAGACAGCCATAGTCCCCCTTGGGAACATAACCACATTGGCATGGGAACCACACCCCCATTCCCAACAGCAGCTGTAGCAAGCCCTGCCCAAGAAAAATATGAGCTCAGAAATACCTAACCCTACCCACACCTGATGGTCTTTCTCTACCTGTCCTGGTAGCTGAAGACAAAGGACATAATCTCTTGGGAGCTCTATGGTCCCATCCACCACCTCCCCTAGGGCAAGATTATATCCTCCCTCTACAACCACAGCTGATGTGCACTTGAAAGCTCCACCTCCTAACTGGAGGCTGACCAAAACTGAATTAGTATACTTAACAAAAATACAACCAAAGACCCTCACAGAGTCCACTTTACTACCCTGCTACTTCTACCAGACTGGGTGCTGGTATCCATGGCTGAGGCCTGAAGATGGATCACATTACAGGACACTTTGCAGACACACCCTAGTACCAGCCTGGAGCCTGGTAGCTGTGCTGGGTGACTAGATCTGGAAGAGAAATAACAATAACTGCAGTTCAGCTCTCAGGAAGCCCCGTCCCTAGAGGAAAGGGAATGCACCACATCAAGAAACCTCCCTGTGGGACAAAAGAATCTGAACAGCAGCTCTTGAGTCTCAGACCTTTCCTCTGACATAGTCTACCCAAATGAGAAGGAACAAGAAAAACAATTCTGGTAATATGAAAAGACAAGGTTCTTTAATACCCCCAGAAGATTACACTAGCTCACCAGCAATGGATCCAAACCAAGATGAAATTTCTGAATTGCCAGACAAAGAATTCAGAAGGTCAATTATTCAGCCAGTCAAAGAGGCACCAGAGAAAGGTGAAGTCCAATGTAAAGAAATTTAAAAAAAGATAAAAGGTATAGGATATGAATGAAAAAATCTCCAACGAAATAGATAGCATGAATAAAAACCATTCACAACTTCTGGAAATCAAGGGCACACTTAGAGAAACACAAAGTCCACTGGAAAGTCTCAGCAATAGAATCAAACAAGTAGAAGAAAGAACTTCAGAAGTTGAAGACAGGTTTTAGAATTATTCCAACAAAGACAAAGAAAAAAGAATTTTAAAAAATGAGCAAAGCCTCCAAGAAATTTGGAATTATGCTTAACAACCAAACCTAAGAATAACTGGTGTTTCTGAGGAAGAAGGGAAATCTAAAAGTTTTGAAAACACATTTGAGGGAATAATTGAGAAAAACTTTCCCAGCCTTGTTAGAGATCTAGACATTTAAATACAAAAAGCTCAAAGAACACCTAGGACATTTATCACAAAAAGATCAGTGCCTAGGCATGTGGCTAGGTTATCTAAAGTCAAGATGAAGAAAAGAATCTTAAGAACTGTGAGGCAAAAGTATCAGGTAACCTACAGACAAGAATTTTGTATCCAGCAAAACTAAACTTTGTAAATGAAAGAAAGATACAGTCTTTTTCAGCCAAACAAATGCTGAGAGAATTTACCACTATCAAGCCAGCACTACATGAACTGCTAAAAGGAGCTCCAGATCTTGAAACTAATCCTCAAAATACACCAAAATAGAATCTCCTTAAAGCATACATCTATCTCACAGGACCTATAAACAGTAACACAAACCAACAAACAAATAAAACAAAACAAAACTTAAGAATATACCTAACCAATGAGGTGAATGACCTCTACAAAGAAAACTACAAAACACTGCTGAAAGGAATCATAGATGACAGAAATGAATGGAAACACATCCCATGCTCATGGATGGGTGAAATCAATATTGAGAAAATCACCAGACTGCCAAAGCCAGTGCAATTCAATGCAATTCCCATCAAAATACCACCATTATTCTTCACAGAACTAGAAAAAACAATCCTAAAATTCATATGGAACTAAGAGCATTACATTGCCTGACTTCAAACTAAGCTATAATACCATCATAGTGCTGGTATAAAAATAAGTATATAGACCAATAAAACAAAATAAAGAACCCAGAAATAAAGTCAAATACTTAAAGTCAACTGATCTTCAAGAAAGGAAACAAAAACATAAGGTAGAGAAACGACACTCTCTTCCACAAATGGTGCTGGGATAATTGGCAAGCCATGTGTAGAAGAATAAAGCTGGATCCTCATCTCTAGGATCCTATAAAAAAACCAACTTAAGATAGATCAAACTCTTAAATTTAAGACCTGAAACCATAAAAATTCTAGAAGATAACATTGGAAAAACTCTTCTAGACATTTGCTTAGGCAAAGACTTCATAACCAAAATCCCAAAAGCAAATGCAACAAAAACAAAGACACGTAGATGGGATTTCATTAAACTAAAGAGGTTCTGCACAGCAAAAGAAACAATCAGCAGAGTAAACAGACAACCCAGAGTGGAAGAGAACTCACAATTTACTCATCTGACAAAGGACTAATTTCCAGAATCTATAAAGAAGTCAAACAAATCTGCAAGAAAAAAAAAATCTCAACAAAAAGTGAGCTAATGACATTCATAAACAATTCACAATAAAAGATATACAGATGACCAACAATATATGAAAAAAATGCTTAACATCACTAATGATTAGGGAAATGCAAATCAAAACCACAGTGGGATACCATCTTACTCCTGCAAGAATGGCCATAATCAAAAAATAAAAAAAATAATAGTTGGGGGTGGGGATGTGGTGAAAAGATGACACTTTTACACTGTTAATGGGAATGTAAATTAGTACAACCACTATGGAAAACAGTGTGGAGTTTCCTTAAAGAACCAAACGTGGAATTATTCAATCCAGCAATCCCTCTCTTGGGCATCTATCCAGTGGAAAAAAAGTCATTATATGAAAAAGACACTTGAACATGCATGTTTATAGCAACACAATTCACAGCTGCAAAAATATGGAACCAGCTCAAATGCCCATCAGTCAATGAATGGATAAGGAAATTGTTGATATACACACTATGGAGGATTAGCCATAAAAAGGAATGAAATAATGGCATTTCCAGCAATGTGGATAGAATTGGGATAATTATTCTAAATGAATTAACTCAGGAATGGAAAAGCAAACATTGTATGTTCTCACTCATAAGTGGAAGATAAATTACAAGGATGCAAAGGCATAAGAATGATACAATGGAGTTTGTTGACTTAGGGGAAAGGGTGGGAGGTGGAATGAGGGATAAAGACTACACATTGGGTACAGTGTACACTGCTCAGGTGTGATGGGTGCACCTAAATCTTAGAAATCACCACTAAAGAACTTATTCATGTGACAAAACACCACCTTTCCCCCCCCAAAAATTAAATAATTAAAAATAAAGTCACACTGAAGGGAGTTTAGGAGTTTGTTTCCAGGGAAATAAAAATAATTCAGTCTTACCAATCTCAAGAGAGAAAAGTCTCTGGAGAGAGGCATAAAGCTGATCGGGAAAAGCTTTGTGATCCTTCCTTGGGAAGCTTACTTATCTTGGAACAATGGGGAAACCATGATGTTTAGAGCAGAGATGTAGCTGAATCTAATTTGCATATTAACTTGATCACCCCAATGGTTGTCAGAAACTTAATTAAAAATTAATTGACAAATAATCACGTATATTTATAGGGTACAATATGATGCTTTGATCTAGAAATTTAGATTTTTAGGAGAAACATTGAATTTGGGAGCTATAAATAACTAAATGGAGAAAATAAGTGCTAGAATTAACAAAATGGCATTGATTGGAGAATAGAGAGGACAAACGGTGCTGTAAATGCAGTTGTTTGACTTTGGTGACTCACTGAATTTGGCTGGTTGAGGAAAGGAAACACAGAGGTTGCTCACTTATGTGACAAAAGGGGAGTGATGAAGTTATAAAGATAAAATCATGATTCTCATACAGATATTAAATGTCAAAAGTTTCACTTATTAGCTCCTTTAATTACTAACTTGTTAGATAAACAGTAAGATGTTGGAAGGATAAACTGAAGACATTAAAAGTAATCAGGGATACTGAAATGATTTTGCTCCTAGATGTAAAATTTATCATATCTTGGAGGAACAATAAAACATATTGTTTGGAATAATCATTTTCATAGGGTGGAAATAGAACTGTTCAAACTTCATTTGCAATTCTATAAACAAGAATAATCACCCTCTTCAATGTACGGAGTTGTGAAATAGCCAAAGACAAAAGGTATAAGCAAGCTCACACAGACCCAGCATTCAAGTGAAAGTACGTCTAGAAATCTTTTGCACACCTTGGTTTTTCAAAATTCTCCCCAGCAATGATGCTGTTAGTTTTGGAACATATCTGAGACATGGCACCAAAGTATGTTACTGGTGGTGAATACATGCGGATCTACAGGCACCTCAATTCTTGCCTCCTCGCAAGAAAACCTTCAATAGAGAAGGCATAAGGCAGGAGAGACTGAGGCAAGTTTTAGAGCAGGAGTGAAAGTTTATTAAAAAGCTGTAGAGCAGAACAAAAGAAATGGAAAGTACACTTGGAATAGGGCCAAGAGGACGACTTGAGAGATCAAGTGAACCGTTTGACCTTTTCAGTTGGGGTTTTATATGCTAGCATACTTCCAAGGTCTTGCATTCCTTCTCCCCTGATTCTTCCTTTGGGATAGGCTGTTTGTAAGTGCAGTGGGCCTGCTAGCATGCGGGAAGGGAGCATCCAAAGTGTGTTTACTAGAGTCATTTGCATGCTCATCTGAGGCATTCTCCCCTTACCAGTTAAATGTCCCTAGGACATCGTATACCAGTTAAACTCTGCTATTTTGCCTCTTAGTGTGCCTGTGTGAGCCCACTCACCCAACTCCTAAGATCTTATCGGGTAGCTACTGATAACCAGTTTCAGGTTTTTCCTACTTATTGGGAGCCTGCCTTTCCCTGGTGCTGGCTGCTCCCTATTATTATTTTAGAGAAACAGTTAACCACCACCTGATCATCATCCTGAAATTCCTGGTTAGGGGCAGCCCTCTCCTCACCTGTTTCTGTCTAACTAGCTACCTACTGTACGAGTGGCAAAAATGATCTAGGAGAAAAGTAAGCTCAGGCAGAAACACAAAGAGAAAATTCAGTATACTCTTTTAAGACAGAAAAGCTTTTCTGTTCCATTAGAGGAGTGAGAGGGCAATAGGACAGCACTCATGTCAGCATTTTCTCTTTCAAAGGTCCAGCTTTGAATGAGTTTGATGTGTGATGTGGTAGAAATTTCAAATACATATTGGGAAATCAAGAATGCTGGAAATCATACTATACTTTTCTGGGCATAGCCTAAGGGAGGCTGCAGGCCTGCAAGAGGATTGATGTACTTGGCTCAGTGCCAGGTCCAACATTAATGGAGGGAGAGTGTGGATTTGAGGAGGAAAGAGACAAATAGACAAGCCTGAGGCTATACCCTTGGCTTCCCATGGCCTGCAAGTCAGATGCCTGGGATTGAGAAATGCCTTTTTATTCCAGTAACATAGATGCAGAAGTGCCGAGAGGATGAGAACAGTGGACGCCCCAGACCACAGGAAGTGGGAACTGCAAGGCCAGAGGCCAGTGCCACACCACTTCCTCATTTTCTTTGCACACTGGAGTGTGTTGTAAGTAAAATCTGCATCTCCATTTCAATACATGTTAAAGGAGAGTGCTATTAGAAAATAGAGGCAGGAACATTTGCACATGCATTCTTCTTTTATTCCAAGTGTTTGTTGAACACTTAACCTACTTAGACAATGGGCTGATATCCTTATTTTCCATATGTCTTTTAAGAGGAGAAACCATAAAGAAGATACATTTTAGGGAAAGATATCTGCATATCCCCCTAACTTCTCCATTTCTTGGTAGGAAGATGTGTTTGTAGTATTTCTGTTCATAGTAATCTAATTCAAAAATTCAGCTCATAGTTATTGACTGACTCCTATGTACCAGGAGTTATTTTAGGTCTTGGGGAAGAACAATGATTAACACTAGACACAGTGTTTGCTTTTCTTCCAGGCTAGGATGGAAAATAGTAATTAAACAGTTATGATACAGTCTCATAAGCACTGTGGTTGGATAAGTACAGAGTGCTAGAAGAGGATCTATGGCAGACCCAAAATCCAGATTTACACCCCATCTTTCAGGAGTGGTTATGTTACTGTTAGGAGACTAGTACTTTACTTCAAAATACTTTAATTTATGTAATAGGTGTCACGTGTGAAATACTTAGGCTAAGGTACAATCCCACTCAGTTATATGACTCCATTCATATGTCAGAGGGCTGAAAAAAAAAGTGGTCTCTTGCCAAGAAGATGCCTTCAATAACTACTTTCAATAACCAGTAGCCCTGTGGAAGGGCAGCACAAATATTTGCTGGGTAGTTAGCTCTCTCTACTGTAGAACCTGAGAATTGTTTATGACCAACTGCTTGAAGTCAGTTCCTCAAATTACGCTTAGACAATGTCCTTGTCCATTCTTGTGGTTTACCAAATGACAAAATTTAGAAGAATCAATTTCATTCCTTTCTATGACCATAAAATATTAGTGTCAGAAGTGTAGGTATGCTATGGTTAATATAATTTAAATTAATTTGTACATGTGACAACTCTATCAAAGGAAGGACTGTATATTGAAAAAAAAGTTTATAACCCCAAAGAGCCCATCCAAAAATAGTAAGATGATTCTTGTAAAAGGCTTATGCTTTAGATTCTTAAAATTAGTTTTCTCCCATTGTATATAAAAATGATGTGTCTTTCCATTCAAGGAGAAAAGCTATTTTTGAGCTCTGTGATGGATATCGTCTTACAAATTCAAATAGCTAGTAACAGAATTGTGTCTATTATATCAGCCTGGAAATAAGAAAGAGATGGCACTACCATGCTTACTATTGATGAACTTAATAAAAGGACTCTACAAAGCTTTGAGACAAAATTAGGAACATCAACAAGGGATGGCAAACTTTGAGTTTAGTACCAGTAAGAAGATGTTACTTCCATGCTTGCAGTAGCAATGGGAGGGGGCAGTGGGAAAACCCAAGACAGAGAGGGCTACTGCAGATTACCAGCATAGCTGTTAATCAGATAAGCTAAATTTCACCCTTCATTGTTTCATCTTAATGTTTCCTCTTAACCTCAGAGAAGGAATAATAAATAGCATAATGGTTAAGGGCACGAATTCTGGAGCCAGACTGCCTGCATTCAAATCCTAGTTTTACCACTTAATATCTTTGTGCCTCAATTTTCTCACCTGAAAAATGAAAATTTACCACTTTTTATTGAAAATCTTAAATGGGTTGCTCACTGTTCTGGAGGCTGTATGAGTGTGGCGCCAGCATCTGCTCAGCTTCTGTGAGGCCTCAGGAAGCTTTCAGTCATGATGGAAGACAAATGGGGATCAGGCATGTCATATAATGAGAGAGGGAGCAAGAGAGAGATGCTAGGCTCTTTTAAACAATCAGCTCTCATGTGAATTAATACAGTGAGAACTCACTCATTGTGGCAGGGAAGGCACCAGGCCATTCATGAAGGATCCGCCCCCATGACCCAAACACCTCCCACTAGGTCCCACCTCCAACACTGGAGATCACATTTCAACATGAGATTTGGAGGAGATAAACATCGAAACCATATCAGGTATCTCTCGTTTTAACCAAAATTCTTAATTTCAAAATTATATTGTATTTTACAGTTAGTACCAGTGTCAATACTTTCTATTTTCTCACTATATTATTGGGCATGAGATTTGAAATATCCCATGTAGATACTGGTAGCTGGAATTTTAAATCTGTAAAAATAGAAATGGCAACAAAAGAATGCATCTACAAGATTACTGTGTTGTCATTAATTCCTTTAAAAAACTGCAGGCTAACAATTTTTCTGTGAAAAGTTTGAGGTGTAAATATTAGGAGCTTTCTATAAATCATCTAATATTTACCCAAAACCAAAAACCTATGAGGTAGGTGCTACTACTGATCTGTTTTCCTGTTAAGGATACTTAAAGAGGTTGAAAACAACTCCAGGCCCCTCAGAAATTCTGGGCAAGTAAATCTGTTAGGGTATAGACTATGCTTTAAAAATTATGCTGCATTGGAGAGAGATCCAAGATGGCCGATTAACAACAGCTCAGGATTGTAGCTCCCAGTGAAAGCGCAGAGAGTAAGTGGACGCCGCACTTTCAGACGAATTTTTGTTGCCCACAGACTAGGAGATTCCCGGCGGAGGAGCCACAC
>CAUYLG010012746.1:0-30419 GCA_963573385.1 Cacajao melanocephalus | reverse complement strand
AGCAATTGCATAGCATTTCACAGGTTTAAATAAAATATTAGTTGGCTGCTTGTTTGTTATTTTCATCTCTTATTCCTTCCTGTCTCCATTGTTAAGCACAATTATTGGCATAAAAGAGGTTTTTAATACCCATTTTTAGACTGCATTCTAGCCTGGGCAATAGAACAAGAATCCCGTTCTCCTTCTTTCTCTTCCTCTTTCTTTCTCTCTTACATTCTTTTTTTCTTTCTTTCACTCTCACTTTCTTTCCTCTCTTTTACTTTCTTTCAAAAAAATAAAAAATAAAAAATAAATAAAAATCATAGATTATTACAAGTTATGAACTTTCGAGGTCACTATCAAATTATGAAAATCACAAATGTTAGGCCAGGGGTGGTGGCTCACACCTATAATCCCAGCACTTCGGGAGCCTGCGGCAGGCGGATCACCTGAGGTCAGGAGTTCAAGATCTGCCTGGCAAACATGGTGAAACCCTGTCTCTACTAAAAAAAATACAAAAATTAGGCAGGTGCCTGTAATCCCAGCTACTCGGGAGGTTAAAGCAGAAGAATCACTTGAGCCTGGGAGGCAAAGGTTGCAGTGAGCTGAGATCGCGCCACTGCACTCCAGCCTGGGTGACAGAATGAGACCCTGTCTCAAAAAGAAAAACTTACAAATGTTAAGAACACAAATGATGAGAGTCTGCGGTAGAAATGTACAAAAATGGAAATGCAGAGCTAAGGAAAGAGGTTATGCCTAAAGAGACTCAGCTCACTTTACAAGGATGTTCTGTGACACAATGCCATAAAGAGGACTGTAGACCCTTGTTCTGCGTCCTCTGCATCTACAAATAGGGTGAGCCTGCTAAATAGAGTACAATAAAGGATCAAGCTAAGGACAGAGGACATGTCCTCAAGCAACATTTAGGGAACAGGAAGAGAAAACAGACAAAGACACACAAGAGAGCAGTCAGAGAAGCAGTTAACAGAATGGATATAACAATATGAAAAAAGAGAAGAAAAATGTCAAGAAGGAACACACAATCAACAGTGACAAGTAGTTCACAGAGATCAGAGAAGATGAAGGAGGGAGACTATCAGATTTAGTAATTTAAAGGTTCCCAGGACTTCTACATATTTTCCTCTGTAATTATTTCACAATGAAAACCTTTTCACAAGTAGACATGTACTATATTTTAATTTGAAAAACAAGCCAGGCACTCATGCCTGTAATCCCAGAACTTTGGGAGGTCAACATGGGAAAATCACTTGAGCCCAGGAGTTCGAGGCTAGCCTGGGCAACATGGTAAGATACCACCTCTATAAAAAATAAAAAAATTAGGCCAGGTGTGGTGGCTCAGGCCTGTAATCCCAACACTTTGGGAGGCCAAGGAGGGCGGATCACCTGAGGTTGGGAGTTCAAGACCAGCCTGACCAACATGGTGAAACCCCGTCTTTTAAAAAAAAAAAAAAAAAAAAAAGTAATACCACACAAAAAAAGGTTTTTGGTGACCTTAAAGACTGACTACAAACTCATTTTTCAAGAAGGCTGCTGGGGAAGCAAAGAAGAGATAACAAAGTAGTTTGGGTAGGTTACACAGTTCAGGCAAATATTGCTTTTTCATTTGTGACATAAAACAAAGAGAATAAAGGGTCTAAGGCAAACAAAAGAGGATGAAATCAAAGACATAAGTAGAGAAATTAGCCTAGAAGAGGAGGATGAGTACTTCTTTCTCTGAGACTGAAGCTAAGGATGAGGAAACAAAAATCCTAAAAATAAAGAAGAAAAAATCGAGTAATCTTGAACTCTTCCGTGAAATATGCACTAAGGTCAACTGGACCAGGTAAATCGAGACAGGAAAGGATCTGGACTTGAAGTTCATTTTACAAGTTTTGACTAGATGATACTGTAGAGAATGTAAAAGACAAATATTAGGCACATGGGGGAGCAAATTACAGCAAGAGGACAATGCTCAGGAGCCGGAAGCAGGAGCAGAGATGGTCAATGGTGCAGTCTGCAGTCTCCTCAGGGCTCAGTGAGGAATAAGAGGTGGAAGTACAAAAGGGAAAAGTCCAAGGGCTAGGTACCTAGCATGGTATTTAATTTTAGAAGTGTATAAAAGGCCGGGTACAATGGCTCATGCCTATAATCCAGCATTTTGGGAGGCCGAGGTGGGTAGATTACCTGAGGTCAGGAGTTGGAGACCAGCCTGGCCAACATGGTGAAACCCTGTCTCTATTAAAATTACCAAAAAAATTAGCCAGGCGTGGTGATGCACGCCTGTAATCCCAGCTACTGGAGAGGCAGAGGCAAGAGAATCGCCTGAACCTAGGAGGTGGAGGTTGAAGTGAGACGAAATCATGCCACTGCACTGCAGCCTGGGTGACAGAGACAGACTCCTTCTCAAAAAAAAAAAAAAAAAAAAAAGTGTCTAAGGAAAATACTAATTTACCTGCGAGGAAAGAGGTAAGAGACCTATAAGAAGTCTTAAAACATTCAAGGATGAAGTCACTAGGATCCCGAATAGAGGTGAACAAAAAGAAAGCAGAGGAGGAACTAGAGTTAACTACCACAGAACACTTTTCTGTAAATCCAACAAGACCAAGGATCACTTACTCTCCTTTCACTAAACTTACTATCGCTACTAGTGGCAGCTTCTCCTACCTGATAAAACTGACCTTTATCCCCTACTCATAAGTACACCAACTCTTGACTAATAAATTACATAAACACATCCTGTTCATTCGGAAACTCCATGAATATTTGTATGCTGCTGTGTTTTCCCAATAATGTGTTTTCAGTGGTAAACTAAAAGGCAAACCCTAGATCTGCGAATTCTGTTCACAAAATTGGGCTTAAGATTGCTCACAGGCAGGAGTTTCAAAAGTGCTTTCTTGTGAAATAGATGGTTAGTAAAGGGAGCCTTAACAACGATTCTGAACACACTGGTACAAAAGTATAATGATGGCCAAATCAGAGAATGCTTGGGAGTGTCATCCGTTTTTATAATTTTAAAGACAATCTCTAGGAAACAGAATAACACTATATCAAATTGACTTTCCCCATCTTACACTATTTGCTCCTGTAGATAACTCCGCAATGCCTCTTTAGTAAGCCTACTCGTTGCAGCTCACACAGCCCACATTCCAGCGTCCTTTCGCCCCAACAAAAACCCCTGACTATCCCTTAGACCAATTTTCATTCTTCCACTCCCCCATTTCCAATTCAGCCCCAGGCCACCACTTCCATTTCTCCACTCCCCATTTCTCAGCCTCCCCAGACCTCTCACTCCTCCCCGCGAACTATTCAGACCCCACCCCTCCAGCGCTCCAGCCCGGGTCCTCCAGCTGGAGATCCCCTCCCCCACGGCTTCCATTCAGGTTCCCCCTCTCGGATCCCAACCCGCCCTACCTGCTCCTTGCCCTCCGGCCCCGTGGGCCCCGTCCGCTCCTCCAGCCGCGGCCTCCCGGGCGGCGCTCGCCGACGTGGGGGTAAGGACTGGGGCAGCTCCGCCGCCCGCTGAACTCCATCCTCCCGGCGGTCGGACGGCGGCGGCTGGGGTCGGTCGCGGCAGCGGCTCCGCTTCATATCTGCAGCTGGGCCCCGCGGGCTTTAGGGCCGCGACTGTCCCGGCTCCGCACTGCC
The DNA here is from genome assembly GCA_963573385.1 of Cacajao melanocephalus. NCBI lineage: Eukaryota > Metazoa > Chordata > Mammalia > Primates > Pitheciidae > Cacajao > Cacajao melanocephalus. The sequence goes on along the minus strand of CAUYLG010012746.1, from coordinate 26,795 downwards.
CCGGGCCCCAGGGCAGCCGCGCCAACCACCGCCCGCGGCCACCATGGCCGGGCGGGCACCCAAAGCCACCGACCCCAGCCCGCGGCGTCTTCGAGCCTCCTGGGGCCTCGGGCGCCGCGACCTCCTCGGCGCTCCTCACGGAAGCGGCAGCATCGCCGCCGCCTCGCCTTCTCCCACCCGGCACACGCTGGGCCGGTCACCAGCAGCCTGCTAAGCCGCTTGCCTCCAGCCCGCCTCTGGGCGGCCCCGCCCCTCGCGCGCGCGCACCGCGAGCCCGCCCGCCACCTCCGGCCGCGCGCCGGTTCCCGCGCACGCGCCAGCGAACGGTCGCGAAGTACCCGCCCGTGGCCCTGGCGCGCGGTCCGAGGACCAGAAGCGGGCGGGGCTCTCGGAGCGCTGGCAGCGGCTGCAGACTCCCATTGAATCTTTCATTCATCCATTCATGAAACTGTGCCGGGCCAAGCTCAATGCTGGAGACCCAAAAATGAATTCGAGTCGATCAGTGTCCTCAAGGAACTAGGGGGAGAGGGGCCAGGAGCAGGAAGGAGACAAAATAACACAACTAATGAATAGAACGCTCTTATAAATGAGATCTTTGCTAAGAGTAGAATTAAAAAAAAAAAAAAGAATAGAACGCTACTGCATGCCTTTTTATTTAGTGCCTGCCAACCCTCACCTAATTCTCACATCACACTTAGGAGGCAAATCTGCGCATTCTCGTATTACAGATAAGGACACTGAGGCAAAACGAAATGCACCAGGTCACCCAGCAAATCAGTGATCAAACTAGATGGAATTCTGGCTCTTCTGTTCCTTTCCACCGTGTCTGTTCTTTCCGGACAGTAAAACAGTGTGGAAACGCCTATAAAAGTGGAAAAAGTGATGGATTCCTTCTGGAAGGAAGGGAGGACAAAAAAGGCATACAATGAAGTCATCGTGTAGAGCCCAGCCCAGACTGCTGTGGCCTGGGTAGCCTGACCTGCTGCCTGCAGTGACTCATCTGCTCAGCAACATGTGATGGTAGCTCAGCCCTGGCCTCCCTCTGGCTTTCAGCTGGTCTGCCACATGTTGTATTTTTCCTCTTTTAACCTAGAAGCCTTGCCTAAAGCCTTCACCCATTTGTCCTGGGCCTCCTCCCCGACCCTTTTCTGAGTGGTAATAATTGCCATTAGACGGCTGTGGTGGCTCATGCCTGTAATCCCGAAGCGGGCGGATCACAGGGTCAGGAGTTTGAGACCAGTCTGGCCAACATAGTGAAACTCTGTCTCAACTACAAATACAAAAAAAAAAAAATTAACCGGGTGTGGTGGTGTAAGCCTGTAATGCCATCTACTCAGGAGGCTGAAGCAGGAGAATCGCATGAACCCCAGAGGCAGCGGTTGCAATGAGCTGAGATTGCACCATTGCACTCCAGCCCAGGGCGACAGTTCAAGATTCCATCTCAAAAAAAACTAGCCAACACTATGGAGTACCCACTGGATACCACACACTGTGCATTCAATTCACATACACACAAACAAGAGGTAAGTTGTATTTCCATTTTACAGTTTTGGAAATAGGCTCAAGTTACATAATATGTTCAATATCACACAGCTTATAAATGCAGAGTCAGGACTCAAACCCAGGTCTGTCAGATCCGGACAGTCAGACAGTGTGGAAATGCCTATAAAAGTGGAAAAAGTGATGAATTCCTTCTGGGAGGAGAAGAGGACACACATAACCAATGTACTCTACAGCCTGTCACCAGCCTGCTCCTCGATTCCCTATCCCAGTTCCTCACTACCCATCCGGTTGCCTCAACCAGAAACCTGGAAATCATCCTGGACTCCTTCCTTGTCCTCCTTCCCTCACATCTAATAAATGAACAAGTCTTATTGCCTCTATAACCTCACTATCTCTTCAGTCTGCCTCCTCTTTCCATCCCATTGGCACCACCTCAAGTCTCATCTTCCCTCACCTACTTGACTGGGAAAGCCTTCTAGCTGGTTCATTTATACCCAGTTTCATTGTTTTCAAACTCTTCCTTCAAAAAGCCCTCACAAGAATCTTCCAATATGTTACTCACTTGCTTAAAACAGTTAAATGAATTTCAAGATGAAGTGTAAACTTACTATGGCTGGCAAGGCCATCCAAATCTGGCCTCTACCTCCCTCTCCTTCTCTTACTAATCCATGCTGTGACAACTACTTATAATTATACCAGCTACACGTACAGCATCTGTCACATCCTTGGTTACAAACAATAAAAACACACTCTGACCATCTTAAGCCTCCAGGGTAATTTATTAGAAGGCTACATAGAATGGATCACAGAGCTAAACATAGATAGGAAAAAAAGGCTTATGAAACTGGCAGGAAACAAGAAGCCCCCACAGACTCCATACCAGGAACGATCTCAGGACACTGCCATCACAAACACCAGGTGATGTGCTGTGCTGCTACTATGCACTCCTGCAAAGTAATTCTAACCCTCTCTTCATAGTTGTATCACCATTACAGATCAACACAGTCTCTGGCAGGAGAATCCACTGACTCAGCTTTGGTAACTTAAAGACCAGAACCCATTCTACCTTCTCACCTTTCATATTGGGACTGCGAGAGTCGTTGGGCAGACAGACTCTCAGCTAGTCCTCCTGCTCTACCTGCTTCCCAGTATTTTACACCTTTGTGTAATCCCTTCCTATGAATGTAGATGAGACCTGTGACTTGTTTCCAACCAATAGAATACAACAAAAGTAATGCGATATCATTTCCTTGATTCTGTTACACTGCCTAAGACTGTCTTGCTAGAAGACTCACTCTCACACTCCTAATGGCCTTGACAAAGCAAGCTGTCATTTTCTGAACTACCTATGGAGAGGTCCATGTGGCAGAAAACTACAGACAACCTCTAGGACAGCCTCAGGCCCCACCAACCCTAAAACAAAATGAAAAACTCTGAAGTGTCCAATCCTATAACCAGGAGGAAATGAGTTATCCCAAAAATGAGACTGAGCTTAGAAACAGGCCCTTCTTCAGTTGAGCACCCAGATGGGAACACAGCCCACACAACTTGGTGGAAGCCTGATGAGACCCTGAAGCAGAGAACCCAGCTAAGATATATCTAGACAGAAACCGTGAGATAATAAATACATGTTATGTTAAGCTTCTAAGTTTGTGGTAATTATATGTCTGTATTACATGGTAATACAAAACTAATACAGTCAGATACTTTCTCAACCTCCTAACACCCAGAAATGGCCATGTGACACAATCTGGCCCACAACTACTTTTGTTGGTTTTTATTTTTTTGAGACAAAGTCTCACTCTGTCACCCAGGCTGGAAACACAGTGGCACAATCTCCACAACCTCCACCTCCCAGGTTCAAGCGATTCCCCTGACTCAGCCTGCAGGTAGCCAAGATTAGCAGCGCATGCCACGGTGCCTGGCTAATTTTTGTATTTTTAGTAGAGACGGGGTTTCACCATGTTGCCCAGGTTGGTCTGGAACTCCTGACCTCAGATGATCTGCCCACCTCAGCCTCCCAAAGTGCTGGGATTATAGGCGTGAGCCGCCACGCCTAGCCTACTTTTTCTTATTCTAATTAGTCAGGCCCCTTATGTCATATTATCAGGAAGCCTAGTATCTCCCCCTTAATTACCTAAGAACTCCGAGGTTGTTTTATATTCTAAAACGTATGTATAGGCTGGGTGCCATAGCTCACACCTATAATCCCAGAACTTTGGGAGGCCAGGGTGGGAGGATCGCTTGAGCCTAGGATTTTGAGGCCAGCCTGGGCAACATGGCAAAACCCCATCTCTACAAAAATTAGCTGGGCATGGTGGCACATGGCTGTAGTTCCAGCTATTTGGGAGGCTGAGGTGAGAGGATCACTTGAGTTGGGAAGGCAGAGGTTGCAGGTTGTATTCAGCCAAGATCACACCACTACACTCCAAACCCTGTCTCAAAAAAAAAAAAGGTAACTATGGCAGTTATCTACTGTTATTACTGTTATATAACAAACTATCTCAAAACTCGTGGCTTACCGTTTATTTAGCTGACAATTCTGTGAGCCAACTGGGTTGTTCTTATGATCTGGTCCAGTTTATCTGATCACTGCTAGGCTTGCTCATGTATCTTCAGTCCGCTGAGGGCTGGCTGGCTGGTGGCTAAGACATCTAGAATGGCTTCTCTCACATATATGGCAGCTGGCAGGCCATCAGCCATGGCAATGGGAATGACTACCCCATATATCTCTCACCATCCATCAGGCTTACTTGGACTTCTTCACATGGCAGCAGTAGTAGGGGTGCCATGAGGAGGAAGAGATGGCAAGCCGCAGTGTGCAAACACTTTTCAAGTCTCTGTTGATGTCACATTAGCAACTATATCATTGCCAAAGCAAGTTATAAGTCACAAAACAAGTCACTGCCAAAGTAAGTCAGTGTGGCCAGGGACTAAAGTTGGCCACAAAGTTGGCAAGGGGGAGTAGATTTAGGGAGGGGAAGAATTTGTGGCTATCTTTGAAATCTACTTCAGGAAGATCAGTCTAACTTCCATAGCCAAGTTCAGCTAGAATTATATCAGTCCATCGGCATCTTTGCTTCCTGGGACCGTGTTACGGATTGAATGTTTGTGTCTCCCCCAAATTTATACATTAAAGTCCTAACACCCAGTGTTGCTGTATTTGGAGATGAGACCTCTAAGAAAGTAATTAAAGTTGTATGAGGTCTTAAGGGTAGGGCCCTAATCCTATGGGATTAACGTCCTTATAAGCAGAGACATCAGAGCGCTCACTCTCTCTCCTGAGGCACATGCACTGAGGAAGACCATGTGAGAACATAGCAAGAAGACACCTGTCTACAGGCCAGGAAGAGAACACTCACCAGAATCCAAATTGGGTAGAACCTTGACTTTGAATGCCTAGCCTCTAAAACTGTGAAAAATAAATTTCTGTTTTTAAAGCTACCTAATCTATGTTATTTTGTTATGGCAGCCAAAGCAGACAAATACAAACTACATGACATTGCTTTCAAGAAAGGTCCTCACAATCTAACACAGTTTTTTTTGAAGAAGGACAATTTCCCTCAGTACTAAGTTCAGTCAAGGATGCCCAGGCCAGAGTTTCCATAATTGAAGTTTAGTTCCTCCACTCCTTCATGTCCCATGCATAGCACAGTCATCTCCCAGGGAAACAAACAGCCCCAGAACAAGTTCTCCCAAGGAACCCACTTCCCAGGGACCTTCAGCTCTTCCGGTTAAACACTCAGTATAGAAGGAGAGGCCGGGTACAGCAGCTCACGCCTGTAATCTTAACACTTAGGGAGGCCGAGGCGGGCAGATCACGAGGTCAGAGTTCGAGACCAGCCTGACCAACATGGTGAAACTCCATCACTACTAAAAACACCAAACTTATCTGGTCATGGTGGCATGTGCTTGGAATCCCAGCTGTTTGGGAGGCTGAAGCAGGAGAATCGCTTGAACCCGGGAGGAAGAAGTTGCAGAGAGCCAAGATCGCGCCACTGTACTCCAGCTTGGCAAAAGAGCAAGACTCTGCCTCAAAAAAAAAAAAAGAAGTGATTATGCTCTCTTTCCTTAGGCATTGATTACTTGCTAATCCTCTTAAAGGGGATTACCTCAGGGCACGGTGGCTCTTGCCTGTAATCCCAGCACTTTGAGAGGCTGAGGTGGGCAGATCACGAGGTCAAGAGATCGAGACCATCCTGGCCAAGATGGTAAAAGCCCATCTCCACTAAAAATACAAAAATTAGCTGGGTGTGGTGGCACGCACCTGTAGTCCCAGCTACTTGGGAGGCTGAGGCAGGAGAATTGCTTGAACCTGGGAGGCAGAGTTTGCAGTGAGCCGAGATCATATCACTGCACTCCAGCCTGGTGCCTGGTGACAAAACAAGACTCTGTCTCAAAAAAAAAAAAAAAATGATTACCCTCAGTGTTTCCAGGGGGGCTGAGGAATCTACACATACCCTCCTGAGGAAGGCTGCTTTCAGTGATTCTAACATGCTCTGCTCTTCTAAGACTCCATAGGTAGTTGAAAAGGGCCCAAATTACTCTTCTAACAGTCAGCTTTGGGCTGGGCGCAGTGGCTCACACCTGTAATCTCAGCACTTTGGGAGGCCGAGGCAGGCGGATCACTTGAGGTCAGGAGTACAAGACCAGCCTGACCAATATGGCGAAACCCCGTCTCTACTAAAATTCCAAAAATTAGCCTGGCATGGTGGCAGGTGCCTGTAATCCCTGCTACTCAGGAGGCACAAGGATCACTTGATCCCAGTAGGCAGAGGTTACAGTGAGCAGAGATCGGGCCACTGCACTCTAGCCTGGGTGACAGAGTGAGAATTTGTCTCAAAAAAAAAAGTATGTATGTATTTATTTATTTTTTATTTTTTATTTTGAGACAGAGTCTTGCTCTGTCGCCAGATGCCAGGCTGGAGTGCAGTGATGCGATCTCAGCTCACTGCAAACTCTGCCTCCCAGGTTCAAGCAATTCTCCTGCCTCAGCCTCCCGAGTAGCTGGGACTACAGGCACACGCCACCACGCCCAGCTAATTTTTGTATTTTTAGTAGAGACGGGATTTCATCATGTTGGCCAGGATGGTCTCGATCTCTTGACTTCGTAATCCGCCCACCACAGCCTCCCAAAGTGCTGGGATTACAGACAAGAGCCACTACGCCCAGCACATTTATTTATTTATTGAGAAAAAAATATTTATTTATTGAGGAAAAAAATTACTTATTTTTTGAGACAGAGTCTCACTCTGTCACCCAGGCTGGAGTGCAGTGGCATGATCTTGGCTCACTGCAACTTCCGCCTCCCGGGTTCAAGTGATTCTCATGCTTCAGCCTCCTGAGTAGTTGCAATTACAGGCACCTGCCACCACGTCCAGCTAATTTTTGGATTTTTCGTAGAGATGGGGTTTCACCATATTGGTCAGGCTGGTCTTGAACACCTGACCTCAGATGATCTGCCCATCTCGGCCTCCCAAAGTGCTGGAATTACAGGCATGAGCCACTGCACCCAGCCAAAAAAAAAAATTTTTTTAAAGATGGAGTCTCACCCTGTCGCCCATGCCGGAGTACAGTGGCATGGACATAACTCACTGTATCCTGGAACTCCTGGGCTCAAGAGATCCTCTACCTCAGCCTTCTGAGGAGCTAGAACCACTGGCCTGAGCCACCACACTCAGCTAATTTTTAAAATTATTTTTATTATTGTAATATTTTTGTTTAGACAGCCTGGAACTCAATCCAACTAAAATAATTGGATTCCCCATTCTTACTTTTGTCTTTTCTAATCTATGCTTCATCCAGCACTGGTTTCTAAGAAATGTAAGTCAATGGGCTTTGTTTAATATACTAATACATGTGTTTTTACAACTTCTCCTTCACAAGTCCCATGGAATTTGTACCAAAAATAAATAAAATAAATCCAGTCTGTGATAAATTCCTAGAAGACTAAAAGCAGGCGTATACAGTATCTAATGCTGTACAGTTATTTAAGAAACCATAGACAGACACTTTTTTTTTACACAGATAGGATCATAACGATGGATAAATTAGAGCTGAAAAAGTCACAGTCCAGAACAGCAGTCCCCAACCTATTTGGTACAAGGGACTGGTTTCCTAAAAGAAAATTTTTCCAAGGGACGGGAGTGGTTTCAGGATGAAACTGTTTCATCTCAGATCATCAGGCATTAGTTAGATTCTCATAAGGCAGGCATAACCTAGATTTGTTTCATGCCCAGTTCACAATAGGATTCGTGCTCCTATGAGAACCTAATGCTGCCGACCTAACAGGAGGTGGAGCTCAGACAGTAATGCTCACTTGCCTGCCACTCACCTTCTGCTGCGCAACCTGGTTCCTAACGGGCCGGAAACCAGTACCAGGTAGCCCAGGGGTTAGGGGCAGCTGGTCCAGATTGTGCACAGGAAGGCTTAAATGGAAGTGGAAATAAACTTCCTGGGAGAGAGAATTTCTAAATTGAAGTTAGCAGGAACAGAGAACATCTGAGAAGGGAAACAAAGATCAAAATAATAAATCAGAGCACTGTCTATGGAACAGCTACACTACTTGATATCCTTCTCTCTATCCATAGACAGCCACAAACTCCCCTGTTACTTCTAAATATATCCTGAGAATAAATGGAAGAATCTCCCTAGGAGATTTGGTGCCCTAAGACTCCTTATTTTGGTATTTGGGTGGGGGAAATTTTGTTAATCAATTCCTTCCCCATCAGAACTATTAATTTTCCTTTGAAAACAAGCCTAAACATCAAACTTCTTATCAGTTACACTTTTGGATATTTAATTGCTCAGAAACTTCATCTTCCATGTACTCTTCTTGAAAAAAAAAATTGATTACAAGTGTGTATTCCAGCAAAAAATATAAAGAAATTGCCAGGCACAGTGTCTCATGCCTGTAATCCTAGCACTTTGGGAGGCCGAGGTGGGTGGATCACCTGAGGTTAGGAGTTCAAGACCAGCCTGGCCATCATGGTGAAACCCCATCTTTAAAAAAAAAAAAAAGAAATTAAAAAAAATATATATATATATAAAGAAATCTTAAAAAAAAAAGAGGTTAATATGGGTAGAAACAATGGACTTAATATAAAAGTACAATGAAAAGAAATACCAAGATTTAGCCATACAACAGGCCTAAAATGTAATTGTTCCAAATTAGAATAAACAGTCAAAAGTTAAAATGGGTCCTAGCTAGAAAAATTAGTCAAGAAAAGAAATAAAGGATATATAAACTGCAAAGAAAGAAGTCAAGTTATTCCTGTTTGCAAATGGCATGATCTTATGCATGGAAAATCCTAAAAGCTCCACCAAAACACTCCTAGAACTCATAAACAAATTTGGTAACATTGCAGAATACAAAAACAAAATACAAAAGAAAGTAGCATTTCTATACATAAAAAACAAACAGAAAAGAAATTTAAAAAGCAATCTCATTTATAATAGCTACAAAAAAGTAAAATACCTAGGAATAAGTTTAACCAGAGAAGTGAAAGATCTCTATAAGGAAAACCATAGTACACTTATGAAATAAATTGAAGAGGAAGCTGGATGCAGTGGCTCACGCCTGTAATTCTAGCACCTTGGGAAGCCAAGGCAGATCACTTGAGGGCAGGAATTCAAGACTAGCCTGGCCAACATGGCGAAATCCCGTTTCTACTAAAAACACAAAAGTTAGCCAGGCATGGTGGCATGTGCCTGTAGTCTCAGCTACTTGGGAGGCTGAGGCACAAGAATTAATTGAACCTGGGTGACGGAGGCTGCAGTGAGCTGTTATTGCACCACTATACTCCATCCTGGGTGATAGAGCAAGACTGTGTCAGAAAAAGAAAAAGAAAAGAAAGAAGGAAGGAGGGAGGGAGAGAAGGAAGGAAGGAAGGAAGGAAGGAAGGAAGGAAGGAAGGAAGGGAGTGAGGGAAGTTGGAGAGGACACACAAAAAAATGGAAAGATATAAAGACATCTCACATCTCATAGTCATAGATTGGAAGAACCAGTAACGTGAAAATGACCATACTACCAAAAGCAATCTACAGATTTAATGCAATCCCTATCAAAATACCAATGATATTCTTCTCAGAATGTTTCATAGAAAAAAAATCCTAAAATTCACTGGAACTACAGAAGACTCCTAATAGCCAAAACAAACCTGAGCAAAAAGAACAAAGTGGGAGGCATCACACTACCTGACTTAAAAATATACTGCAAAGCTATAGTAAGCAAAACAGAATGATACTGACATAAAAATGGATATGTACATCAATGGAATGGAATACAGAACTCAGAAATAAATCCACATATTTACATCCAACTGATTTTTGACAAAGGCACCAAGAACATTCATTGGAGGAAATAAAGTCTCTTCAATAAATGTATTAGGAAAACTGGGTATCCATATGCTGAAGAATGAAACCAGACCTTTATCTCTCATAATATACAAAAATCAACTCAAAATGGATTAAAGACTTAAATGTAAGACCTGAAACTATGAAACTACTAAAAGAAAATATGAAAGAAACACTCCAGAACATTGGTCTTGGCAAAGATTTTATGGATAATACCTCAAAAGCACACGTAATAAAAGCAAAAATAGATGAAAGGGATTATTATATCAAACTAAAATCTTCTCCACAGCAAAGGAAATTACCAACAGAGCGAAGAGACAACCAGTAGAATGGGAGAAAATATTTTCAAACTATTAATCTGGCAAAGGATTAATACCAAGAATATACAAGAAACTCAAACAATTCAACAGCAAAAAAAAAAAAAAAAAAAAAATCCAACTTTTTTAAATGGGCAAATGAGTTGCATAGAAATCTCTCAAAGAAGACATACAATGGCCAAGAGGTACATAAAAGAATGCTCAACATCACTAATCATCAAGGAAATTCAAATCAAAACCACAATGTGATAACATCTCATTGCAGTTAGAATGGCTTTACCAGAAAGATAAAAAAAAACAAATGCTAGAGAAGATGTGGAGAAAGGGAAACTCTACATACTGTTGGAAGGAATGTAAATTATTACAGCCATTATGGAAAACAGTATGGAGGTTCCTCAAAATATGAAAAACAGAGCTGTCTGATGAGCCAGCAATTTGCACTCCACTGGGTATATATCCAAAGGAAATGATATTATCTGCACTCCTATGTTTATTGCAGCACTATTCACAACAGCCTATGTATATCTATATATCATATACAGATATATATATAGATATCACATTTTCTTTATGTGTATTTATACACCATTGTGTGTGTGTGTGTATATATATATATTCCATTGTGTGTATGTATATATATACACACACATACACACATATACACATGTATGTATATATGTATATGGATATACATATGTATATATGTGTATGTAAATATACATACATACACACATATATGGTACATACAATGGAATATATATATACACACACAATGAAATATCTATAAACACACACACAATGGAATCCTATATATATATATATACACACATACACACACACACACACACAATGGAATATATATAGATAAACACACACTATAGAATATTATATATATATACACACACACAATGGAATATATAGATACACACAGTAGAATACTATATATACACACACAAAATGGAATATACATATACACACACACACATGTATATATATACACATACACTTAATTTCCCTCACACACACAATGGAGTACTATCTATCCATAAAAAGAACAAAATACTATCATTTGTAAAAATATGAGTAAGTTTGAAGGACAGTATGTTTTTTGTTTTTAACATAGCTGTAAACTGTTCAGAGATGTGTATGGACAGTATGTTAAGCGAAGTTGACAGACACAGAAAGACAAATACTGCATGTTCTCACTCAATGTGGCAGCTTAAAAAGTTGAATTCATAGAAGTAGAGAGTAGAATGGTGGTTACTAGAGGCTGGGAAGGATGGGCATGGGGGCATAGTCAGAGGGTAGTTAACCAGTACGAACTCCCAGCTAGATAGGAGGAACAAATATCTAATCGTACTATAGGGTGACTATAATTATCAACAATTTATTGTGTATTTTCAAATAGCTAGAAGAGCGAATTTTGTGTTTTCAACACAAAGAAATAATAGATGTTTGAGGTGATGGATATGTTAATTACACTGATTTGATCAGTATGCATTGTGTACATGTGTGGAAATATCACACTGTACTGGATAAATATATATAATTATTATGTGTCAGTTAAAAATAATAAAGGCAAAAAACCCTTTTTAAATGTTTTAAAGAGTTAAGATGGAACAAATGCCAATCAAATGATAGTATGTTTATGAAGATGAAAGATTTTATTGACACGGCAACAAAGACAGCAACTTCTAACAAGATAAAAAGAATGGCTTTTAGAATTTCCTAGCTGACTCAGTGGCTCATGCCTATAATCCCAGCACTTTGGGAGGCCTAAGCAGAAGGAGCAATTGAGGCCAGGAGTTCATAGACCAGCCTGGGCAACATAGCAAAATTTTGTCTCTACAAACAATTTAAAAATTAGCCCAGTGTGGTGGCACATATCTATAGTCTTAGCTACTTGGGAGGTTGAAGTAGAGAATCCCTTAACCCCAGGAGTTTGAGGCTGCAGTGATTTATGATCATGTCACTGAACTTGAGCCTGGGCAACAGAGTTAGACCCTGTCTTTAAAAAACAATATAATAAATTTTTTTAAATTTCCAGAAAAACATAAAACCGTGGTGTAAAAATGAAACAAATTAAAATGCTGCTTCCATTTTAGCAATCAATGGGTAATAAGATAAGAAAACCCACCTGGCCCTGACACTTCCATTTCTGTTTTTAAAGTTTTATAATTTTGAGGTTAGATTTTTAAAAATCCTAATAGACTTGGGGACATCTTTGAAAACTTTATTAATTAAAGTTATTATTAATTACGCTTGTCTCAGATCCATTTCTTGTCCTTTTATACTGCTCTACACTGCAGAGGAATGGCTCATGCAAGTTATATTTCTAAAGTTCTCTCACCTGGTTAGTTTTGGTTAATGGGAGGGTTATTGGAGGATTCCTGCTTCAGGCAACATCTTCAACATTGGCTGTGTGTTTTAGGTTTCACCAGAGGTTCTTCTTCCTTATCTTGCTTCCACAACTGGTCCTTCCCTTAGTGGTTTCAGTTCCTATTGAGTGGTCCCAGCTCATGGGCTCTGTTACCACTACCTCCTCTGCTGATTCTCCAGCCCTCGGGGTGATAGAGGCTTCCTGCTGTTGCTAATTTCTGAGATGCTTCCCCATTCCCTGTTTCACTTCCAACCCATTTATAACTACCCTTCTGCATAAAATTCCTTCTATTTAACCACGCGGCATAGACTCTGTTTTGCTGACTGAACCCTGGCAGGTGTAATCTAAGTAACGTGTATTGACCATGAGAATTAATGCTATTCAATCAACCATCAAAAGACAAGGAGAGGCTGGGCGCCATGGCTCACTCCTGTAATCCCAACACTTTGGGAGGCCGAGGCAGGCAGATCACTTGTGGTCAGGAGTCTGAGACCAGCCTGGGCAGCATAGTGAGACCCTGTCTCTACAAAAACAAACAAAAAATTAGCCATCATGATGGCTTACAGGATGCAGGATGTAAGCCATCATGCCTGACTAATTTTACACCTGTCGCCCTAGCTGCTCAGGAAGCTGAGGTGGGAGAATCACTTGAGCCCAGGAGTTCAAGGCTACAATGAGCCATGATTGTGTCACTGCACACTTCAGCCTGGGCGACAGAGTGAGACCCTGTCTCAAAAAAAGTAAAAAGAAAAAAGAAATAAAAATAGAAGCCCAAAATATTTACTGTCCGGCTATTTACAGAAAACATTTGCCAACCTCCATATTAGGTAATGGAGTAGCCAGGCTCAGAGACATCCTTTGAGAAGGCTGGTTGCACTTGTATAATCATTCTAAGCAAGGTGAAAATTGGTGGTAGAGAGGCTAGTGGGGAACCCAATGAAGTAATCCAGAAGGAGATGAGGAAGACTGTAGTAGTCAAAACTTTTTGATTCCAAGTGATCAAAACCTAACCTAACCAGGCAGGCAAAAGTGAACATGGAACACCCTGCAAGTTGTTTCTCCAATATCCACTCCTTGTCTTCCATACTAAGAGAAGCCCAATTTAGTATTGGGCAGCAGTGTATGTAGTAGCTAAAATATTTAACTTTCTAGAGTCCAGATTGGAATAATCTGCACTTAGGGGTGACCATATGACCCAGTTCTAGCCAATGAGAGAATAAAAGGAAGTTTCAGAGTTAGGTTTCCAGAGGTACATGCCTGGTATGCTTGTTCTTTCAGCCCTTTGTCCCTCGTCTTCTCTTCTTGCTAAGAAAGCAGACCGCTTGGGATATACAGTCACTATCTTGCCTCACACTAAGGATACTGGAGCAGGCAAATAGAGGAGCCTGGGTTTTTTATGACATCCTGTAACCTGGAGCAACTTCTCTAACCCTGGAATACAAACCTCTGAGCGTTTTTTTTTTTTTTTTTTTTTTTGAGTCTCACTCTGTCACCCAGGATGGAATGCAGTGGCGCAATCTTGGCTCACTGCAACCTCTGTCTCCTGGGTTCAAGCAATGCTCCTGCCTCAGCCTCCTTAGTAGCTGAGATTACAGGTGCTCGCCACCATGCCTGACTAATTTTTGTATTTTAGTAAAAAAAGACAGATGAGTGCAAGGAAAGAAAATGAATCCAATATGCAAAGGACAGTAATGGGATTCAGTTTGTATAATCTGAGTTACTTTAGAATTTTTCCAACAAATTATATCAATTAGGGATGTGTTCAGCTCCAAGTAGTTAACATGGCTTACACATATAGGAGTTAATTTTTTTCCCATCAAAAGATGCTTAGAGGGGCCAGGCACAGTGGCTTATATCTGTAACACCAGCACTTTGGGAGGCCGAGGCTGGTGGATCACTTGAGGCCAGGAGTTCAAGACCAGCTTGGCCAGCATAGCAAAACCTGGTCTCTACTAAAAATACAAAAAATTAGCCAAGCACACACACCTGTAATCCCAGCTGCTTGGGAGGCTTAGGCACCAGAATTGCTTGAACCTGGGAGGCAGAGGTTGCAGTGAGCTGAGATCACGCCACTGCAACCCAGCCTGAGCAACAGAGTGAGACTCTGTCTCAATAAATAAATAAATAAAGGAGTTAACAAACATGAAAAATGTTCTAACTTACTAGTGACCAAAAAAAAAATGTAAATCAAAACAAGGAGGTGTGTCATTTTAAAAAACTTAATAGATTAGCAAATAAGCTGGCTACTGAAATAATGTGCTAGACCTGGGTGCTCAGCTATGTTTCAGATGGCAAAGGAAACAGGCACAGCCTTTAGAGTAAACATTGGGGCCAGAGTTATTCATGAACCATAGAAATGTTCCACCCCCATGATTCCACCACTGAAAAAAGATCCTAAGCAAATAATTCAAACTGTGGAAAAAAAGCCTTATGCATTAAAGATGTTTTTCACAGCATTGCTTAAAATAGTAAAAATTATTTTAAAACTGATAAGTACTGGCTTAATAAATTATGATATCCTTTTACAATGCAAAATTATGCAATCATTAAAAGGATACCAAATAAAAAGGGTATAGCAACATAGAAAATGCTTTTGGCCAGGCATGGTGGCTCATGCCTGTAATCCCAGCACTTTGAGAGGCTGAGGCGGGCAGATCATGAGGTTAGGAGTTCAAGACCAACCTGGCCAACATGGTGAAGCCCCGTCTCTACTAAAAATACAAAAATTAGCCAGGCATGGTGGCAAACGCCTGTAGTCCCAGCTACTCAGGAGGCTGAGGCAGAAGAATTGCTTGAATCCAGGAGGCAGAGGTTGCAGTGAGCTGAGATCACGGCATTGTACACCAGCCTGGGTGACAGAGGGAGACTCCATCTCAAAAAAAAAAAGAAAAAGAAAATTTTTTTAATGTAATGTTAATTAAATTTTAGCAGTGTTCCATGTATAAATTCAAATAAACCCAAGACATATGAAGTAATAAATGAAAATTCACCCCAGGGTAATTATTACTAGAATTTTTATGTGTCTGCAAACTTTTTTCAATGCACACAAAATTGTATATCTCAATACTTTTACTCTTCATGTGTCAAACATTTTGCATGTCATTAATAAGTTCCCTAAAACATTTTAAATGGCAGTCTGACAATGTTCTGTACAAATAATGTGTAAGTATTTACTCAATATTCCCATTATTATCAGTAAAGTATGATAAACTTTTGGATGCAAATAATCGAAACACCCAAGTTAGCTTAAGGAAAAAATAAAAGCTGCTATAAGGATACTGAAGTGTTTTACAGAATGCAGAAGTAGGAATACAGAAAGTGACTAGAATGTAGGTGAAATGCTCCAGAGAATATTTTGTCTCTATCTCTTATCTCTGCTTCTCTGCACATCTCTGCCCCCATTCTTCTCTCTTTACAGACTGGCTTTCTCTGTTTTTCAGTCTATCTGGAGGACAATAGCCCTGATACAGTTCCTGAATTTTTACACTCCTTCCATTCAAGATATCAGTCCAAACTAAACCAAAATTCCTAGGTGAGAAGACAATAAAATTGACCTAGTTTGGTCAGGTGTCTACCCCAGTCCAATCAACAGTGGTCAGTGAATCAAGGTTCTGCTTCTGAGGCTAGAATAAGAAAGGTGGTGACATGAATCAGTCTCACTATTCTCAAAGAAGTGTGAGTCATTTGTGAGCTGGGAAGATACACCAAAAGATGTCTACTATAGCTTCCATGTGTCAATTTCCCTTCTTACAATTGACAGATTAAGTGAAATCATTAACAAATATGAGCATTTTAAGGCCAATTGCTTTCCAATCTACTTTTTTTTAATTTTGAGACAGAGTCTCACTCTGATGCCCAGGCTGGAGTGCAGTGGCATGATCTCGGCTCACTATAACCTCTGCCTCCCAGGTTCAAGTGATTCTTATACCTCTGCCTTCTACTTTCAAGTGATTCTTATGCCTCAGCCTCCCCCAGGTAGCCGGGATTACAGGCGTGCACCCCCACACCCAGCTAATTTTTTATATTTTTAGGAGAGATCGTGTTTCGCCATGTTGGCCAAGGTGGTCTGGAACTCCTGGCCTCAAGTGATCCTCCCACCTCAGCCTCCCAAAGTGCTGGTGATTACAGATGAGAGCCATTGTGCCCAGCCCCAATCTACATTTTTACCTACAGTATCAGGAAGTTCCTGCTTGCCTGCATCTTTCTAATCCTGAGGATATGGAGGATCTGATATTTTGCTAATTTGAAGGGGAGAAAGTGGTATCTCATGGTTTTTCTGATATACATTTTTTTAAATCACTAGTGATATTGAGCATTTTCTCAGATGTTATGGATAGTGTTTCTCATGGATAGGGCAAAGCCACACATGGCTTCTTCTTATCTCCTTTGTGAAGACAGTGAAGATTCTCCCCTACAGGGCTGAGGAATCAGGCTTTCTGAGAGGACAAATGAATGGATAGGGCCACTGGAGCTGTTGTACAAGTGTCTGCATTTCTTCTAGTTTGCCCACACCTGTTCTCCAGCCACTGCTGACTCCTGCCTGGTTCCCCTCCTTGCCCCACCACCAGTTCTTTTGGTCCTCTTCTCCTCCCTGGGAGCCATAGCTGCCTTTGGGCTATACAGGTCTCCCAGCTCTGTTTTCTGAAAAGACAATATTTGTAGAAAAAGTTCAGAGGTCCTCATTAGCAGGAGTCAAAACGGCAGCAGTCTATATTGCAGAACAGAAGCTGGGCACTTACATGTGGCACCAAAGCATCAGCTGCCTGGAGAACTTACCTTTGCTAGTGCTGTGGATAGAGCATGCAATTAGGCAGACCACAGTTTCATTCTCCTGCCCTGCATCTCTCCATGATTTCACCTGCCCCACCCATAGGCTACAGAACACAAATCAATCATTGCATTTTGTATATTGTGTTGTCATTGTCTATCTCCCCCTTAAAAGTACCAACTCTGGCTGGGTGTGGTGGCTCACACCTATAATCCCAGCACTTTGGGAGGCCGAGGTGGGTGGCTCACCTGAGGTCAGGAGTTCAAGAC
Organism: Cacajao melanocephalus; assembly: GCA_963573385.1. Taxonomy (NCBI): domain Eukaryota; kingdom Metazoa; phylum Chordata; class Mammalia; order Primates; family Pitheciidae; genus Cacajao; species Cacajao melanocephalus. The sequence continues at coordinate 9,203 of CAUYLG010012746.1, read as the reverse complement.
CAACCTGGCCAACATGACGAAAACCCGTCTTTACCAAAAATACAAAAAATTAGCGGGGTGAAGTGGCAAGCGCCTGTAATCCCAGCTACTCAGGAGGCTGAGGCAGGAGAATCACTTGAACCCGGGAAGTGGAGGCTGCAGTGAGCTGAGATTTCGCCATGCCCTCCAGCCTGGGAGACAGAGCGAGACTCTGTCTCAAAAAAAAAAAAAAAAAGGACTAACTCCTTGAGGGCAGGAACTATGTCTACCTTGTTTTTGTTTATCTCTGTGTCTTCAGTACTACATAATTCCTCTGCTAGATTTGCTCTGCTCTTCCTTGGATCCTCTAAGATTAGCTCCCTCACTGGGGAAAATAAAAAACAGAGGCTATAGGTAGAACAGAGGTTCAAAAAGAACCATTTGTCATCCACAAAGCTAAAGAACAAGAAAAATAAGTTTTGTTTTGTTTTTGAGACAGAGTCTTGCTCCCAGGCTGTTGCCCAGGCTGGAGTGCAGTGGCACAATCTCAGCTCACTACAATCTTTGCTTCCCAGGTTCAAGTAATTCTAGTGCTTCAGCCTCCTGAGTGGCTGGGACTACAGGCATGTGCCACCACATCTGGCTAATTTTTGCATTTTTAGTAGAGACAGAGTTTCACCATGTTCGCCAGGCTGGTTTTGAACTCCTGGCCTCAGGTGACTCACCCACCTCAGCCTCCCAAAGTACTGGGATTACAGGTGTGAGCCACTGTGCCTGACCAAGAACAATAAGATTTTTGACTGAGCCCTGAATTTACAAGGCTTATGGTGGAAGGAATCTAACATTTTCGTTTTTTTTTTTTTTCTCTTTTTTAGAACTTGGAACAATTCTAAGGAATCTAACATTTTCTAAGTGCCTACTACGTACTAGGCATCTGTCTTATTCAGTACTCTCTCATTCACTTGGTTTCTCTTCACTGTAGGAAAGATTCTGGCCAGCAGCCTCAGGCTTACATTATCTCAGACAAAATCCTGCAATGAAAAAGGAGACGGGTTCTCTCTCACAGTAGATCGATTAGGCCAATTAAAAGATTTTGATTAGCTCTTCTTTGGTTACATGTTAATTCAAAGATATTAAAGGGCCTTTTCAGCTCTGTGTTTGAGAGAGAACATGTTCTTTGCACCAAACCTTGATCACTGGGCCTGATCTGAAATAGTCCAGATAACTGAACATCCAGCACATCTGGGTGTATCTACTCCCATGACTAGTTCTTCAGAGCTGATATTGGGACAGACAGGAAATTTCAGACCCAGATAGAATCTTTATCAGTCCCCAAGCAACGGGGGTTGTTTTGAGACCAAAATACAGTCACACCCCATATATCTTACCTACTTCATTCTCAGCCTGCCCTCACTAAATGACAACAGACCCTTCAAACCCACCTCTGCTATAGCCATTTTATCCACTTGGTTTTTAAAAATGACTTGCCACTGAAATTCATCCATCTCTTCGAAAATAATTTGCTAAACACCTGCTATGTACAAGAAACTATACTGGGTATCCTTAAAAACCTTAAGAATAAAAAGTCTGCAGGTGGTTGAATCTGCAGATGTCAGTCTGACCGGATGAAGTCTTCTACTGAGTCCCTTCAGATACTTCCAAACTGAAAGGTCAACAGAACAAAGAACAAAGCCGATATGATGGGCCCGGTGCGGTGGCTCACACCTGTAATTTCAGCACTTTGGGAGACCTAGGCGGGTGAATCACTTGAGGTCAGGAGTTTGAGACCAACCTGGCCAACATGGCGAAGCTCCGTCTCTACTAAAAATAAAAAAATTACCCAGGCATGGTGGCATGCACTTATAATCTCAGCTACTCGAGAACGTGAAGCACAAAAATCGCTTGAACCTGGCAGGCGGAGGTTGTAGTGAGCTGAGATCACACCACTGCATTCCAGCCTGGGAGACAGAGCAAGACTCTGTCTTTAAAAAAAAAAAATCTGCCGGGCGCAGTGGCTCACGCCTATAATCCCAGCACTTTGGGAGGCCGAGGCGGGTGGATCACGAGGTCAAGAGATTGAGACCATTCTGGCCAACATGGTGAAACCCTGCCTCTACTAAAAAAATACGAAAATTAGCTGGTCGTGGTGGCACACCTGTAGTCCCAGCTACTTGGGAGGCTGAGGCAGAAGAATTGCTTGAACCTGGGAGGTGGAGGTTGCAGTGAGCCAAGATCGCGCCACTGCACTCCAGCCTGGCGCCTGGTCACAGAGCAAAACTCTGTCTCAAAAAAAAAAAAAAAATTTGTTCTCAGAGAACACATTTCTTATATGAATCCTTTTACATTTATTGTGACTTGTTTTAAACCCCAGAATAATATAATCTATCTTAGCAAATATTCTATGTATACTAGAAAATAGTATCTATTCCTGATATTAGTTATAGAGTTCTGTAAATGTCACTTAGGTCAAGCGGTTGATAATGTTCAAGGCATCTGCAGGATGCACATGCCATCAAGGTTGGAGACAATGAGAACTGACACAGATTTCAGTCCATCTTTGTGGGTTCCAACTATGCTAGTGGCCATTATTTTTCCAGCCTTTTTACTCTGTGTTTCATTTTGGACAGTTTCTATTGCTATGTCTTCAGGTTAACTGATCTGCAGTATCTAATCTACTATAAATCTCAGTCAATGTATTTTAATTTCTTTCTTTTTTTGCCTCTAGAGGTTTTATTTGGGATTTACAAAATATCTTACATGTTTCTCTTTAGTATGCACATGCTTCCTTCTACTTTCTTTCTTTTTCTTTTTCTTTTTTTTAAAGAGACAGAGTCTTGCTCCATTGCCGAGGCTGGAGTGCAGTGGGGCAATCTCCACTCACCAAAACTTCCACCTTCTGAGTTCAAGCGATTCTCCTGCCTCAGCCTCCTGAGTAACTGGGATTATAGGTGTGCATCACCACATCCAGCCAATTTTTGTATTTTCAGTGTAGGCGGGGTTTTGCCATATTGCCCAGGCTGGTCTCGAACTCCTAACCTCAGGTGATCTGCCTGTCTCAGCCTCCCAAAGTGCTAGGATTACAGGCATGAGCACCATGCCTGGTCTACGTTCCTTTTTTTTTTTTTTTCTTTATTTTGGACACAGAGTTTTGCCCGTGTCTCCCAGGCGGGAGTGCAGTGGTGATCTTGGCTCACTGCAACCTCTGTCTCCAGGTTCAAGCAATTCTCCTGCCTCAGCCTCTGGAGTAGCTGGGACTATAGGCATCCGCCACCATGCCCAGCTAATTTTTGTATTTTTAGTAGAGACAGGGTTTTGCCATGTTGCCCAGTCTGGTCTCCAACTCCTGAGCGCAGGTGATCCACCTGCCTTGGCCTCTCAAAGTGTTGGGTTACAGGCGTGAGCCACTGAGCCCAGCCTACTTTCTTAAACATATGAAATGCAGTTGTAACAAATTATTTTAACATCCTTGTCTTAATTCTATCACTAATTTCATTTCTGGATTTGTTGTCTACTGATGGATGTTTCTCCTCACTATAGATTATATTCTTTGCAGTCTGTTTTTGATATTAGATGCCTTACATTGTCAATTGTTAGATGCCAGATATTTTTATATTCCTGTAAATATTCTTGAGCTTTGTTCCAGGAAACAGTTTGATCCTCCAAGTCTTGCTTTTAATCTCTGTTCAATGGAATCAGTGCAGTAATTCGTCTACAGCTAATTTTGTTACACTACTAAAGTACTACTGAAGAATACTGAGCATAGTACTCTACCTGATGACCTACTCTGCCTCTTGGGAATATGAACTATTTCTGGCCTATATGAAGATAGGATTTTTTCCGTCTGCATTCCCAAGATTTGGATAGTTTTCTCATACCCTTGTACTGACTGGTATCCATCAGAAGATATGAGGGGAACATTCTGCAGATATCAGAGTGCTTCCTCTGTCCATCTCTCTCTTCTATGTACTGCTCTCTCCTCTCTGGTACTTTGCCCTAAAAATTCAATCCACCTTGGCCTTCTCAAATTCTCAACTCTCTCTCCTCAACTCAGGGAGAATGCTGAACTCTGTTTTTCTCCCTCCTTGAGCTGTAGCCAGTAAATTTTCTCCATGCAGTAAGCTGGGGCAACTATAGGGCTCACCTCATTTGTTTCCCTTATGTCAGGGATCACCCTCTTGTGCTGTCTGTTTCCTGGCATTTGAAAAATATTTCCTCAAATATTTTGTCCAGTTTTTTAGATGTTTTATGTCAGAGGGTAAATTGCAGTTGGAAGTGAAAGTCTGTTGGGGAATACTTCAAGATTATATAAATATCTGCTCTCCAACATATTTTTATTTTCATTTTTTAATGGCTTTTTTTTTTTAGATGGAGTCTTTTTCTGTTACCCAGGCTGGAGTGCAGTAGCGCGATCTTGGCTCACTGCAATCTCCCCTGGGTTCAAGAGATTCTCCTGCCTAAGCCTCCCGAGTAGCTGGGATTACAGGCATGTGCCGCTACACTTGGCTAATTTTTGTATTTTTAGTAGAGACAGTTTCACCATGTTGGCCAGGGTGGTCTTGAACCCCTGACTTCAGGTGATCTGCCCGCCTCAGCCCCCGAAATTGCTGTGATTACAGGCATGAGCCACTGTGCCTGGCCTATTTTTATTCAATGGTTTTAAGCATCCATTGATCACTCTTATGTATATCATTTATTGGTATGATGGCTGAAAAATAGTGATTTTCTGTTTATTATTTCTTCTTCATCAATTAGTTGGCCTGCTACCGTGAAAAAATTGCTTTTCCTTTTTCCTCTGTTATTTACATATTTAAGTTTTTATAGTTAGTGTCAGGTCACCTCCATGATTCCTTCCTCTCAGTGTTCACTGCCTTACGTGGTTCCCTCCCTTTGAGTGTAGGTGGGACCTCTGAATTTTTTCCAACGAATAGAACATGGCAAAGGCGACTGAATGTATGTGGTCCTCTGTATGTGATTATATTACATAAAATTCTAACTATCTTGCTAGGAGATTCTATCTTTCCTTTGCTGGCCTGGAAGAAGCAACATGCCATGTTATGTGCTGCCCTAGGGCCACCTGGCAGAGTTGAGGGTAGCCTCCCGCTGACAGCCAGCAAGAAACAGGAGCCCTCAATCCCACAGCCTGCAAGGAACTCAGTGCTGCCAACAACCACAACTGATTGAAAGTGAATTCATATCCAGTTGTGCCTCAGATGAGACAGTAGCCCTGGCAGACAAGCTGATTATAGCTTTGTGAGACCTGGAAACAGAGGACCAGGTTAAAGCATACTGAAACTCCTGACTCACTGAGGTAGTAAAGATGTATTGTTTTAGACCATTAAGTTTGTAGTATTATTGTAATGTAGAAGTAGATAGCTAATAGCAGTTAGTTATTCACATCTTTTAGTGTCAGGACTGAAAGGATTCATGGATCTTTTTCTGAGTTATCTTTTTAAACTATAATATCCGTTAAAGTCAAGTATAGAAAGAAACTGGATTTAGAATGATATCTTCATAGTATTGTTTCATAAGATATTAAAGTAAGATTTTTTTTTCTTTATAAACATGGGGTTTCACCATGATGGCCAGGCTGGTCTTGAACTCCTGACCTCAGGTGATCCACCCACCTCGGCCTCCCAAAGTGCTAGGATTACAGTCGTGAGCCACCGCACCTGCCTTTTTTTTTTTCTCTTTTTTTTAGACAAGGTCTCACTCTGTCACCAAGGCTGGAGTGCAAGAGCTCAAATGTGGCTCACTGCAGCCTCTACCTCCTCAGCCCAAGTGATCCTCCCACCTCGGCCTCCCGAGTAGCTGGGACCACAGGCACATGTGCCACCATGCCAGGCTAATTTTTTTATTTTTGTAGAGATGGGGTTTCACTATGTTGACCAGGCTGGTCTCTAACTCCTGAACTCAGGCAATCTACCACCTCAGCTTGCCAAAGTGCTAGGAAGAGAGGCATATCCCACCATGCCCAGCCCCGTATTTTATTTTATTATTAATATTGTTTTGAGACGAAGTCTCACTCTGTCTCCCAGGCTGGAGTGCAGTGGCACAATCTCGGCTCACTGCAACCTATGCCTTCCAGGTTCAATTAATTCTTCTGCCTCAGCCTTATGAGTAGCTGAGATTACAGGTGTGTGCCACCACGCCCTGGTAATTTTTGTATTTTTAGTAGAGACAGGGTTTTGCCCTGTTGGCTAGGCTGGTCTCAACCCCTGGGCTCAAGTGATCCATCTGTCTCCCAAAGTGCTTGGATTATAGGCATGAGCCACCACACCCAATCCCAGCAATTTTGGAGGCCAAGGAGGATGGATCATTTGAGGTCAGGAGTTCAAGACCAGCCTAGCTAACACGGTGAAACCCTGTCTCTACTAAAAATACAAAGAAATGAGCCAAACGTGGTGTCATGCGCCTATAATTCCAGCTACTTGGAAGGATGAGGCCCGAGAATTGCTTGAACCCAGGAGGTAGAGGTTGCTGTGAGCCGAGATCGCGCCACTGCACTCCGGCCTGGGTGACAGAATGAGACCCTGTCTCAAAAATCAAACAAAAATAAATATACATATATTTGGAAGCCACTTAATGTATTTTGCTGGTAGAGTGTGTAATCAAACAGGCTGGCATGTACAGTCCTCTATGTATACTTTTCTTTGCCCAATTATTAAAAGCCTCCAAGTTCTTTTCACTCTGTTTAGAACAGTTGTTCTCGGCCTGGCACGGTGGCTCACACCTGTAATCCCAGCACTTTGGGAGGCCAAGGCGGGTGGATCACTTGAGGTCAGGAGTTCGAGACCAGCCTGACCATCATAGTGAAACCCTGTCTCAAAAAAATAAAAATAAAAAGAAATAAACAAACAAAAAAGAATAGAACAGTTGTTCTCATCCCTAGCTGTATATTAGAAACACATGAGGATTTTATTTTTGTGATGGTGAGAAGCGTATGCTCTACCCTAAACGAATTTAGTTGGTATCTCTGTGGGTCAGGCATGGTATTGTTTCTATAACTCCTCAGGTGATTGTAATGGGTGGCCAGGGTTGAGAACTATGACTTTGAAATAGACAACTAATTATCTTTGGAAAATACTTGGTGAAAAAAAGATCCAGCTGGAAAGACATCCTGTTTGGATGTGATTCACTCAACCCAACTCCTGGAAGCCCTGAAACTCACCCCTAGAAGAAATATAATCCAGATCACAAGATGTCCAGCCAGCATTCACTTTTCTTTACTAAAATAAAGCTATGAGTATTAGGTAAAGATAAAAACCAACATGTTTTAGATGCAAAATGGTCTTTTTTTTTGAGACAGAGTCTCACTCTGTCGCCCAGGCTGGAGTGCGGTGGCGTGATCTTGGCTCACTGCAACTTCCACCTCTCGGGTTCAAGCAATTCTCCTGCCTCAGCCTTCGAAGTAGCTAGGATTACAGGCACCTGCCACCACGCCCAACTAGTTTTTTTGTATTTTTAGTAGAGATAGGGTTTCACCATGTTAGCCAGGCTGGTGTCAAACTCATGACCTCAGGTTATCTTAAGCCTCCCAAAGTGCTGGGATTACAAGTGTGAGCCACTGTGCTCAGCCAAAGCAGGCTTTTTAATTAAATTGTGTTTCTTATCTCTCATTTCCAGTCCAAACTATTACTTTTAAGAAGAAATAGAAAGCATGGCGAGGCATGGTGGCTCACACCTGTAATCCCAGCACCTTGGGAGGCTGAGGGAGGCAAATCACTTGAGGTCAAGAGTTAGAGACCATCCATTGCTAGACAGCTAGTGTGTTATTTAAAAAAAAAAAAAAAAAAAGGGCCGGGCACAGTGGCTCACGCCTGTAATCCAAGCACTTTGGATGCCCAGGAGGGCGGATCACCTGAGGTCGGGAGTTCAAGATCAGCCTGACCAACATGGTGAAACCCTGTCTTATAAAAAAAAACATTAATCCTAAATTTAAATGGATTAAATGCCCCAATTAAAGATACAGACAGGCAAATTGAACAAAAAGTCAAAACCCATTGGTACGCTGTCTCCAGATTTATCTCACAAGCATCGACACACAAAGACTCAAAACAAAGGGATGGAGGAAAATTCACCAATCAAATGGAGAGTAAAAAAAAAAAACCAAAAGAAAAACAGGAGTTGTAATTTTTCTCTCCAACAAAATAGACTTTAACAGTAACAAAGATTTAAAGAAACAAAGAAGGACATTACATAATGGTAAAAGAATCAATGCAACAACAGGAGTTAATGATCATAAATATATATGCACCCAATATAGGAGCACCCAGATACATGAGACAAGTTCTAAATGACTTATAAAGAGACTTGGACTCCCGCACAATAATGGCAGGAGATCTTGACATCACATTGTTAATATTCGACGGATCAACGAGACAGAAAATTAATAGGGAATTTAGACCTGGAATAAGTAAACTTAGTGAATATCTATAGAATTCTTCATCCCAGGTCTCCAGAACATACATTTTTCTCAGTATCATATTACACCTATTCTGAAAGTGACTATATAATTGGAAGTGAATCACTTTTCAGCATTTGCATAGCATTTCACAGACTTAAATGAAATATTGGTTAGCTGTTTGTTTGTTATTTTCTTCCCTTATTCCTTCCTGTCTCTGTTGTTAAGTACAATTATCAGCATAAAAGAGGTTTTCAATACCTATTCCTAGATTGTATCCCAGCCTGGGCAACAGAGCAAGAATTCTGTTCTTTCTCTCCCTTTTTTCTTTTTTCTTCTTTCTTTTTCTCATTTTTTAAAAAAAAGAAAGTATAAAGATAAAAGCAAAAATTAATGAAATAGGAAATAAATGTGTAATAGAGAAGATCAATAAAACCATTACTTGATTCTTTGAAATAACTAAAAAATCTAATCATCCGTTGGTGAGACTGATCAAAGAAGAGGGAAGGCATACAAATTTCAAGAATAAAAAAGGCATATTGAATCTTATTAAAATAATAAGAGGATCTTATAAGCAACTTTTTAATCAATAAACTTGAAATTTTACATAAGGTAGACAAATTCCTTTAAAAAGTACAAATTTCCAAAATATACACAAGAAAAACCTGTAGAGTCCTAATTCTGAATTTATTGCCTGAAGGTGTAATTTAAAACCTTCCCACAAAGAAATCTTTAATCCCAAATGAATTTGCCTGTAAATTCTTATAAACATCTAAGAATGAAGTGGCAGTCAAACACAAATTCTTACAGAGAATAAGTAAAGAAGGAGCACTCCATATTTATG
>CAUYLG010012745.1:0-15918 GCA_963573385.1 Cacajao melanocephalus | reverse complement strand
TCGGTGCCTTCAAGTGCACATACCAGAGCCCTCCCTGGTGGTTTGAATCTGAGGGAGTGTGGAGACTCTAGATGTGGCTTATTAAGCAGCTTAGCCTTGTTATCTCAAACTCAGGTCCTTTTCATCTTTTTTTTTTTTTTTGAGGCAGAATCTCACTCTGTTACCCAGGTTGGAGTGCAGTGGTGTGATTGATCTCGGCTCACTGAAGCCTTCGCCTCCCAGGTTCAAGCAATTCTCCTGCCTCAGCCTCCTGAGTAGCTAGGATTACAGGCACCCACCACTACCCTCTGCTAATTTTTTGTATTTTTAGTAAAGATGGGATTTCACCATGTTGGCCAGGCTGGTCTTGAACTCTTGACCTCGTGAACTACTTCCCTCGGACTCCCAAAGTGCTGGGATTACAGGAGTGAGCCACCACACCCAGCCCTCCCTTTTAAATTTTTACAGTCTTTTACTTAATGCCTATTTTGTCTGATATAAGTAGCTATCACTGCTCTCTTTGGTTTCAATGTCCATGGAATAAATTTTTCATCACTTAACTTTAAGTCTATGTGTGTTCTTAAAGTCAAATCTCTTTTAAGCAACATACAGTTAGGTGTTTTATTGTTTAATCCATTCAGGCTTGCTGTACATCTTTTGATGGGAAAATTTATTTATATTCAAGGTAATTATTGATAGTAAGAACTTACTGCTGCCATTCTATTCTTTTCTGGTTGTTTGTGGATCCTTTTTTTCCTATTTCCTCTCTTACTGTCTTCCTTTGTGATTTGATGGTTTTCCGTAATATTATGCATGAATTCTTTTATCTTTTTCTTTTGTATGTCTAATATACATTTTTGCTGTGTAGTTACCTATCATATCTTGATATTGGGACTTGAATGATCCTCGTTGGCAAGACCTGTGGGAGGTCTTCAGTGTCTGTGAGGGGTGTCAGTAAACTCATCTGCGTCTCTCTGTCCAGTAATTAGGCTCTAGGGCTGGCAATCATGAAGGCTGTAGCCAGTGATGTGTACACGTTTTACTGCAGAAGCTAGTTGTAATCGTAAGCGTTCCAGCACAGGCCACCCAGTCATGAGGGCTGTGTTCAGAGTTATGTGCTGAGGCTGAGTATGAGTGCACATGTGGAAGTGCTCGCTGTCGGCTTGCACATGAATGATTGCATAGGCCATCTGAGGTTCAGCAACAAGATGAAGTCATCTATGCATGCATGGGCAGCTTCAGGAATAAGCTGGAAGTGTGCACACACGTGCAGCTGCAGGAGCCAGCTGTGTGTGTAGGCAGTATGTTGGAGGGAGGAGACAAGAGGCATGGCAAGATGCTTATTCAAGCTCAACCACGGGGCTGGACTGGCAGTTTGCAACAGCCCAGCTTCAGTGACCAGCCTTGGGTGTGCAAGATGGTGGGGCTACAGCCTTCAGCAGGGGACCTGGGACTATTTTTGGGCACAAGCACAGTAGCTGCACTGGGTCTCTGGGACAAAGCGCCTGCAGAGGCAGCAGCTGGGGTGACTCCACAAAGAGTCATGGTTTAGTCACCTGGAAAATGCCAACGGATACTGTAGTGAGTCACCTAGTTGGGCTAACCATGGCAGGAGCAGCTCAAGTGGCTCTAGGGAGAGGGTTGGAGGGAAGAGAAAGAGAGAGAGAGAGAACATCATCTGGTCAGATATCTGGTGACTATCAATGTTGCTTGATGGGTCCCTGGGCCAGTGTGACTGCAGCAGCAGCAGTTTTGACTCTGGGTGACTCCAAAAATAGGGAGTGTCTGAGGCACATGGAGATTGTGAAGAAAAATACCAAAGGCAAGGCCTTTGATGGCAAAAACTACAGAGGGTTTCCTGCTCTTCTGTTGGCAGTTGTTTTCCTCACTGGTGAAAGCTGCTAAGCTCCTCTTTAGAGCAAGCCAATGGTGTTAGTGATCAAGAGCATGGAGTGGTTCCATGCAATGATTGCTGCAGGGGCTGCACAGCCACCAGGAGGGTTGTTGAGGTCCTCAATGGAGATGTCTGCTAGAATCCTGTGCTGAGCAGACCACTAGGGTTCACTCTGAGACTATTCACATGGTTGATACTGATTGAACCTGCCTCCCTTCTTTTTCCTTGCCATCTCCAGATGCCTCACCATACCAGTTCCCCCACTTCCCTGGGTTGAGTGAAACTGAAGCTGGTCATTTGGGCAACATTCCAAAAGCCCGAGGAAGCTGGTTTTATATCCTCCTCTTCTTTTCCATGCAACGGGGGCAGACAAGCCAGAGACTTCCCACTCCATGCTGAGAAGTGCCAGGCTGAGGAATGGGTTAATGCAGGTGAAATGAAATGATTCTTTTTATACTTTTTGTGTGGTCCCTCTGAGTTTTTTTTTCACTGTATTTCTGAGGCTCTTAAGTGGACTCCTAAGCTCTTTCATTTAGTTTTCTTCACAACAAATTGCTGGCTCTCTGTGGGAACAGGAAAGCTTGATTGCAGACTCCATTATATGCTTACAAAAAATATTTAAGAACTTTTTTTGAACATAAACTCTGGTATGCCATCTACAATGAAAATAATATTTAGTCTTTGTCTTTAAGAGCCTTCTGTAAAATGACATTAAAGTAAAATGGATTAAGTATGTTATTTTCATACAATGGAATATTTATACCGTAGTCAGAATTGAATAAAGTAGTTTGAGCTGTTAGAATGAAAGGGAGAAAGGAAAGGAGCAGAAGCGGCTCAATGGCAACACAGATTTATTGGGAGAAAGACCTGCGGAGAGGGGGTACCAGCTAGTGCCAGAGCCCCCTTCCCGCTTACAGGCTGGGGCAGTTATAGGTCTGGGCAGGAGATGTGTGGGATTTTTTTGCAAATGGGGTGGGGGCGATGTGTTTGGCTGCTGATAATGAAGAAATTTAGTGCAGAAAGGAGTTAGGCCTGGGACAAGACAGGATGTTTCTCACGGCTTAGGCCCTCGTGGAATTTTCCACTCTGACCAGAGTTTGTAAAATGGTGGGGGTCTGCAAAATGGTGCAGCTTAGGCTAACATTCCTATTTCTTACCTCAGTATGAAAAAGAAGAAGGGGCCGGGTGCGGTGGCTCATGCCTGTAATCCCAGTACTTTGGGAGACCGAGACGGGCAGATCACCTGAGGTCGGGAGTTTGAAACCAGCCTGATCAACGTGGAGAAACCACGTATCTACTAAAAGTACAAAATTAGCCAGGCGTGGTGGTGCATGCCTGTAATCCCAGCTACTCAGGGGACTGACGCAGGAGAATCGCTAGAACCTGGGATGCAGAGGTTGCAGTGAGCCGAGATCGCGGCATTGCACACTCCAGCGTGGGCAACAAGAGCAAAACTGTCTTAAAAAAAAAAAAGGAAGAAGGGCGTCGTTGATCATCTGGCTGCTTCCTGCTGGATAGGGGCGTTGTGATTAGGGCCTGGGTTCTGGAGCTTCGGAAGGGCTTCCTCATAGGCTCTGGTATTGGACTTGGCAAATGAAAAGGATATTTTCAATGTGTTTTTGCATGCTTGCCTGGATAAAATAACTCAGCCTTTGGGAAATGAAGCGGGACATAAGGTTAAATACGCATGACCCAATCATTAGTAACAGGGGAAGGAAGATCAGGGGTCCTAGGAAGGGGGCAACCCAGGGTATCCATCTTAGAAGGGATGACCCTTGTCACCAGGAGTCACAGACTTGATGTCAGAGCTCTGCAGCCCTGTCACGAAGCCTGCAAACTGCGTTGTGAACAATGCCGGATTCATTAACACAAAAACAGCATTCTTCCTGGAGGTATATGCAGGTACCACCTTTCTCAGCAGTTAGTAGGTCCAGGGCTCTCCGGTTTTGAAGGATGACTCCTGTGAGGAAGTCTATTTGTTGCTGGAGACTGGTAATAGAGGTGTGCATATCTTCTAAGGTGTTATAAAGGGTTGTGAATAGCCTTTGGTATGAGGTGATTGAGGTGATTATGCCTGCTATTCCAGTGCCGAGTACAGCAGTGGCGCCTAATCCTGTTAGCAGGGTGATGAGGTGTAAAGACCATTTATTTCATATGGGTGAAGAGGAGATAGAGGCTTCTGAAGAAATTAGAATAGTTTGGTTAGGGAGTAGGATGTTGATGGCTGGAGCTTGAAAGACCAGGGTGCAAGCTCCTGACCAGTTGGCTGGTAGGCAAATATATCAGTTTGTACCACACAAAAAGAAGAGACCAGGTTGGGCAGACAGAAGTTGTAGGTGAAGGTAGCTAGCCATGAAAGGGTGTTTTCATTCTCCCAAATTGAGTAACTGCCAGCCAGAGTGGCACCTGTAAGGGCCTGACAGGGAGTGTTGGCTGGGGAGTTGATGAAGGCTTTGGTTTTGGAAAGAGAGAAAGAAACTGTCTTTGTCAACCATCAACCATTGCTGCCCTGGTGTGGCGGCTGTAAGGTACCATTCGCAGGTGAGGGAATTGTTACATTTTTTCCAGGGGGCACCTTTAAACCGGTCACATAGAGAACAGAGTTGGCATGGGGGGAGCTGGGAATTGGATGGTAGGAAAGAAGAGAGGATCTGGAGGTGAGGTTCAGGGACGTTTGGATGGTAGGTGAGCCAGAATAGCATAACAGCTACTGCCAGGCAGAGGTGGACATTTGTAATTAGGGTGTAGAACTGACGGTCTACAGAGGGTGTGAGGGTAAGAGTAAGACCACATAGGGACTGGGGAACCTGTCCCACCATTGTGGCATGGTTTGGATTAGGGTAGGTTCAGCTGAGACATAAAAGGGGCGGGGATATGAAAAAAATTCGAGTAGAAATGGGACCTCCATATTGGTGGTTTAGATGATGTTGTGTTGGTTTGTGTGGATGTTAGTCCAGAATCTATTAGGGGAAGGAGGGCAACAGCCCTGCCCGAAACTATGCCGAGAGAGCTGAGTTTGAAGGAAAGGTCTTTAGCTGTGTTTCCAGGTTATGAACCGGTTTCGGGGATGGATCAGCCAAGAATGGTATAGCCGAGTAAGAAATGTGTAAACTCATGTCAGACTGTGTCCACGTAAGTAGTTCAGCTGAAAGAGCCATGAATCAATGGTTGTGTACAGAAAGACAAATCCAACAGTTAGAGGAGAGGGGGAGATTGCGACTGACTTAAGAGGTGGTGTGTGAGGTTGACAAAGGGGGCTCAGCTGTCAGTGATTGGGGGTGGGGACTCAGAATGTCCCATAAACAGAGAAGGCAAAAGGAGAAAAAGGAGATTTGTGTAGGTGTGAAATCCTGGAAGGTGCCTTGCAGCCATAGCTCCTCGATTAGCATGAGGAATTGAGATGGATTATCTAAGGGAGTGGGGAAGGGGTACCAGGAGAGATCTGAGATAAGGTATGAAGTAAAAGATTTAAGATTGGAAGTGGAGAGTGTCATGGGCCAGAGCCTTTTGGATGGATGACTTCTGGAATTCTTGTCAGGCACAGCGAGGTTGGTCCTGTAGGAAAGGAAGAATATTTCCGGGGTGAGGCGACTTTGGGGTGTGGGTCAGGTGCCTTTTTACATTTGGAATGGTGTATACAATAGTGAAAGTATGTTAACTTCACAGCAGCGGGGATGGTTAATATAACCTGATAGGAACCCTTCCATTTTGTTGGAGAGGGGAAGCAGGTTCTGCTACCCAGACCCAGTCTTTTGACTGTTAAGGGTAAGAAAGTGAGTTGGGAAGAATCCTCAGGTTTGGGGGAGGTGAATGTCAGCATACTGTACTGTCGGACTAAGTGTTGAGTGAGGTGCGGTGCTGGCCAGGTGTCCTGTAAGGGAGGGGATGGGGCAAAGTTCTGTAGGACGAAAGGGAGGCCATACATAAGTTCAAAAGGACTTACATTTAGAGATTTTCTGGGGAAAAACCTGAGGCACATGAGGGCCAAGGGAAGAAGTGATATTCAGTTTTCATTTTGATCTCTAGGGAAAGTTTGGTTAACTGTTGTTTTAAGAGGGCCACCTGTTCAACTTTACCCTAGGATTGGGGGTGATAGAGAATGTGAAAAGCCCATATGATGTTTAAAGCCTTAGAAACCTGTTGAGTGACTTGGGAGATGAACGCTGGTCAATTGTCCGAATATATAGATGAGGGGTGGCCGAATCAAGGGATGATGTGTGTGAGGAAGGTAAAGACAACAGTGTGTGCCTTTTCGGTGGTAGTAAGAAAGGCTTCTATCCACCTGAAATGGTATCTACCATCATGAGGAGATATCAGACTTTCTTTATGGCGGGGCAAATGCGTGAAGTCAATTTGCCAATCCTGTCCTGGCAACTGGCCTTCGGGCCTGATGGGAGGGAAAAGGAGGTAGTTTAAGAGCTCCTTGAGGGGAAGTCTGACTGCAGGTAGAGCAACCTTTAGTGAGCTGTTCAAGCTGACGGCCATGGTAAGGGAATGTATACAGGTTTTTAGAAATTGGAGCAGGGAGCAATAACCCGCGTGGAATTGGTTATGGATGTGGGTGAGAACAGTAAGTTATTGCATCTTGGGTAGGATGAGTTTGTAGTCTAAGTAAAATTAGCCTTCCTTATGAACAGCCCTGAAGCCAGCAAGTGCACCTTTTTCTTGGGTGTATGCTGGGGAAAATGGGCAATAACAATGGTGGTCTAAGGGCTGCCTGCCAGGCTGCCAAATCTGCTAAGAAGCTTCCCTTGGTTATGACATCTGTAGCCTTTTGGCATCTCTTGAAATGGATAATGGCGGCCTCTAGTGGTAGTTTAGCTGGCTCCAGCAGATTGTGTATGAGTTTGCCATTTATTATGTGGGTTCTTTTTGAAGTTAGAAAACTCCTTTCCTGCTAGAGTACAGTGTGAAAATGTACGATGTGGTATGCATATTTGGAATTGGCATAAATGTTAACCCTCTTTTCCTTTGCTACAGTGAGGGCCCTGGTTAGAGCAACTAGTTCTGCTTGTTGTGAGGTGATAATGGGTTGAGAGAGCACTGGATTCTAGGAGTTTGTATTTTTTGGCAATGATGGCATAGCCAGCTGCCAGACATGGTTCCTTAAAGGAGCTTCCATCAATGAACCATGTGGGTTCCCCCTGCAAAGGGGCTTCTGAAAATGTGTTGGAAAGGGGAGAAGAGGGAGTCTAAAGAGGTCCAGGCAAGAGTGAGGGGATTTAGAATTGCAGTACTCATAGGGAGGAGGGTGGCTGGGTTTAGAATTTTACATCTCTGGAAGGTATTAAAGGGTTGCTATAAGCAGAATGGTGGGAGGAAAAGAAGAGATTGATGGCTCATGAGGTCCCATAAGTTACAGGAAAATGCAGTAGTGATGTGCTGGTAGAGAGTGAGTTTTTGTGTCTCTGGGGCCAGCAATGTAGCTGCACCTAAAACTGTCAAGCATGGAGGCCAGCCTTGGATGACAGAGTCCAGTGGTTTCGAGAAGTATGCAATAGCTTGTGGAGTGTTGCCATGGGTTTGGCAGAGAAGTCCAAGGGCAAGGCCTTGATTAGAATGAACATGCAGGGTAAAGGGTTTACTGGGGTTGGGTGGTCCTGGTGCTGAGCAATTAAAAGGGCATCTTCCAGTTTTTGGAAGTTGGAGTTATGGGCAAGCTGGGTCCAAACGTTCTAGGGTGGACCCACTTGATGCCATGCAGAGTGGTTTGGCCAATAGGCCATAATGATCCACAGCTGGAAGTACCCCACAAGGCCCAAAAAAGAAAGGTCCTTCTTGGTGTAGGGAAGGGGCACATACCATATTGGTTCCTTCCATTGGGCTAGCATTGCTCAAGAATTAGGGGTTAAGATGAGTTGAACGTTAAGTGACTTGGGTTTGGGCTACTTGAGCCTTTGTAGGTGAAACCTGATATCCATGGCCATGGAGGAAATTTAAAAGCTGGGTGATGTGTTGGATGGATAGATCAAAAGAGAGACTACAGAGAAGGAGGTCACTGATGTATTGAAGGAGGGTGCTAGAACAAGGGAAAGCTTGGTTAGATCCTTGGTGAGAGCCTGTCCAAATAGGTGGGGTTATGCTACAACCCCTGTGGGAATGCAATCTGTTAGTTGGGTGGATGTGTGAGTATCTGGATCTGACCAGGTGAAAGCAAAAAGAATTTGGAAACCCAGATTCAAGAGAAAAGTTTAAAAAAAAGTCCCTTAGATCCAATACAGAGAAGTGTGTGGTAGATGGGGGAATATGGTACAGTAGAATATAGGGGTTGGGGACCACTGGACAGGCTGGTACCTCTGCTTGGTTAATGACATGGAGATCCTGGACCAAGTGGTAAAATCTGTTTTCTTGACAGCCAGGATAAGGGTGTTTAGGGGACAGTTAACAGACTTGAGAATCTGAGCTTGTAAAAGTTTACATGTAATAGGTTTGAGGCCCCTGAGGCCAGTTGGGCTAAGGGGATCTTGAAGCTGATAAAGGAAAATGGAGGGATCTTGGAAGGTTATTTTGACTGGGATATGATGCGTGGCTATTGTGGTTTTAGAGATGTTCCACACTTTTGGATTGACAGAAGGTAACAGGGAGGATAGCGAAGTTGAGGAAGAAGAGAGGGAGACATCTGGGCAGCAGAGTAAAATAAAAGGGGTAGAACTGGGGGAGGCTAGTTGTATGGAGGCCTGGAATTTACTCAGTATGATCCACCCCAAGATAGTGGAAGGGCACTAAGGGATAACTAGGAAGGAGTGAATGAAGGGGGTATTGAATAGGTTGCATAACAGGGGACAAGTCTGTGCCTGGAGGGGATTCCACTGACTCTCACAATAGACAGAAGAACTGAGGAAGGGTGAAGAATATTCTGGTAAAACTGAGTAACTAGTTCCCAGATCTAAAAGGAAGGACACGGGCTTACCAGAGACTGACAGCGTTACCCTGGGTTCCGAGGTGGTGATGGCGGTGGGGGTGGCAGGCTTGGGCCCCGTCAGTCTTCAGCAGCCAGGTCTAGAATACTTGCCAGACTGGGTTGGAGGACCTGTTTGAGTTAGAGGTGGTCAAGTAGGGTGAAGAGTATTGTTGAGCGCAATCCAACTTCCAGTGTCCCTTGATACCACAGATGGGGCAAGGTTTTGAGGGTGGCCTGAGATTGGGGCAGGCTCTTGCCCAGTGACCCTGTTGGTTACATTTAAAATAGGCTCTTGATGAGGACTTCCATGAGGTTGAGCTGAGGATTTTTGTATACGTTGGGAAATCTTGTTGTATGGCAGCTGCCAGCATCTGGTATTTAGCCTGATCTCTTTTAAGCTTTTGGGTTTTTAGTTCTTCCTCTCTATTGTTAAAGACCTTGACGGCTACTTTAAGTCTCTTTGGGAGGTTTGAGGGCTATCCTCCAGTCTTCGGAGTTTCTTTTCGATGTTGGGGGCTGACTGGGAAATAAAGTGTAAGTGGAAGTAGATTTTGTCCTCGTCAGTGTCAGGACTTAAGGTGGTATATTTAATCATGACCTCTGAAAGGCGGGAGAAAAAAAGAACAGGGTTTTTGTTGGGGACCTTGAGTGATTTATCTTTTCATACTTGATAGCCTTAAGGGTGGCTTTTTCATGCCAGCTAGGAGGCATGTTATCATATGGCCTAGTTTCTGTCTGTCTGCAGAAGTTGCCTGATAATCCCAATTGGGGTCAGTTCTGGGAAAAGCTAGGGTTCTGATTGGGTTATGGGCAGCTTCTTCTCAATGGAGGGTGTCTGCATGGGCCTTATCCAGATATGTTTCCTGTTCTCCAGGGTGAGGGAGGAGGAGAGGATGACATAAATGTCATGCCAGGTAAGATCATAAGATTGAGTGATATACAGAAATTCCTTATGGAAGGACGTGGGGTCTGTGGAAAAGGAGCCAAGTCTCTTTTCAAGCTGAGAGAGGTCAGCTACAGAGAAGGGAACATGAACTCGGACTATTGAAGACAGTCCTCACAACTTCCCCCAAGAGGAGGACTTTAGAGGACCTCTGGGCCTGTGCCTGGTTTTCAGCAGCAGAAGGGGGCTGGACATAAGATCAGGTATGGTGGAGAGAGGGAAGAGATGGGGACAGGGATAAGGGGGGCGGGGAGCCCAAGGGGCGGGAGGAGACGCTGGTGGGAGTGGGGCTGAGGGGTGGTGGGGATTCATCGGCTGGATCAAAATCGGAGGAGAAGGAAGGCTTGTCTGGAAGGGGAGGAATTTTGTCACGTTTCTTATTTAAGAGGAGGATCCGGTAAGGTGAACAGGACAGAGGGAATTGGCAAAATCCTGGATATAGGGCATCTTGGACCACTAGCCATTGTGCTGGAGGAAATTTTTGAAATCACGTTGAATTTGGAAGTCAAAAGTCCCATTCGGGCCAGCGGCCATCATTGTCCAGCTTATACTGGGTCCAAGCCATATTGCAAAGGAAAATAAGGCATTTGGTTTTAATGGAGTCCGCCAAGCCCAGTGCTCGGAGGTTCCAGATGAGAATCTGAGAGGCGTATCTTGAGGGAATTCCAAGGAGCCCTGCCCCATATGAGTGGCCAGGAGGGTGAAAAATGTGGAGTAGGGGAGTGAGTATCCCCTTTCCAACCATGAGAAAGGATGGAGAAGAGCCAGGGTGTCACCGCAGCTCTTCGAGGTATCCCAGAAACTGGAGTGGCCAGAGCGTGGGCGTTCTGAGGGCATCCCCTGAGAAGGCAGGCCAGGGTCACCCAGTGGTGACTGGGGAATCCTCTTAACTGGCGGTGGGGTTTTCTGACTAACAGGCAGAAATATGAGAGGAATCAGAGGGTGGAAAGGGAAACTCACCCACAAATTGGAGGCTGGTGTTGGATGCGAAGTCCAGCAATGGGAGTGGTCCTTGCCAGAGCCACTGAGAGGAAAGAAGAAGGAGAAAGCAGTGGGAGGATGGGGCTGAGAGAAAGGATTCCTCTGAGAAAGAGGAAAGTGGACAGGGCTGGGAAAGGGAGGCCAACCAGGATTTGGGAATTAGCCCGGGGTGAGCTGCCACTGCCTCTTCCTTCCCAGGTTGCAAGAAAGTACCTCTCTGTTGTGGGATCCAGACCCCATCCCAGGTTTTGGCACCAAATGTTTGAAAGGGAGAAAGGAATTGAGCAGCGGCGGCTCAAGGGCAACACAGTGTATTGGGAGAAAGGCCTGCTGATAGCGGGTACCAGCTAGGGTCACAGCCCCAGTCTCGCTTACAGGCTGGGGCAGTTCTAGTCCTGGGCAGGAGAGGTCCGGGATTGTTGCAAAAATGGGGTGGGGGCGGTGTGTTCGGCTGCTGATAAAGGAAGAAATTTACTGCGGTCAGGGGTTAAGCCTGGAGCCTGTCTGACAGGATGAATTTATTGCCGCCAGGGGTTAGGCCTGGGACCTTTCCAACAGGATGTTTCTCACAGCCCAGGCCTTGGTGGAATTTTCCACTCTGACCAGAGTTTGTAAAATGGTGGGGGTCTGTAAAATGGTTGGCTTGGGCTAACACTGCCAACTTGCATCACTTTCACAGACAAAATATTGGGCAGAACACCCCAGGATAATACACAAAATGAAACTGTTTTGGTAAATACTGAAAACATGCAGAACAACTCAAATGTTATTTATATATACTAAAATATGTACTAGGATAATAATAACATACATGGAAAGATAAACACAAGAAAGAGAGGGAAATAGGATCACATTATATTTTAAATCACAAAAATATTTTAATTTTATTTGTAATGAATTATTTGTTTAAAGAGAAGCTAAAGCAAGTATAAAAATGTTAGAATTTAATAGTTGGATGGTATGCATTTAGGAATTTATGTTAATCTCTTTACTATTGTGCCTGTTGGAAATATTTCATTATTAACATTGAATATTATTTTGCAAAGATAAAAAAGTGTATTAATAAACTTATAGGGATAGAAATACATAAATACGATAAATAATAAATCAATTAAAGTAAAATGTTAATATTAGAAGGTTGGTTATGAATAGTTGGATATTCAAAACCTAATTCGTTTAACATTTTGGAACATTTAAATATTTTATAATAAAATGTTTGAGTAAAATAATAACAGTGATCAGTTTTTGAAATGAAATGAGCAAATGATACAACAAAATGAATATTTATTTCTAACCCAGTGGTTGTTTGTGTTATCTATGAATCAATGAAAGGATGAAATAAAACTTCTCAAATTAGAACAACAAATATGTGTGGTAAAATTTTGATACTAGCATGCAATTCATTTAAATGAAAAAGAAACAAGGAAAATACCCAAATATTGCCAATACACAGAAACAAAAATGAAAAATAATTAAATTAAAAGTTAGACAAGCACTAAAAACAGTATTTCAAAAAGTCTACTTTAAATACAATATAGAAGATGAGTATAAGAAATATACACAAACTTTATTTTCCTCAAGATTACTGACTAGAAGTTTTTCCAACATGTCTAAACCACTTAGAAGAACAAACATAGTCGTTCTCTGAAAATTGTATAACAAGGAACAAAGCAGGTAAGCAGAAAAGTCAAAAGAAAATTCTGAATCTGAGAACAAGAAGGAGGGCATGAAACTCTCTTGGCTGGGACCAGCTAAATACTGGGGATGGGTATGAATCTCCAATATGGGAAAGCACGACTGAGTGCCTCTCTGAAGTCCACTTTTCCACTGGGGAATGGTGAAATCCAGGCCACAGGAGAGCACCTAAATTCTCTGAATCCCTAAATCTAACTTGGGGAATGGCCGGGAGACTATAAGAAAGAACAGCTCTGCAAAGTGTTCCACGCACTTTCCCAGGGGTACCTAAAGAAAAATGACATTCTAAAGTTTAGCTCTTAGCAAGCTCTGTGGGGTCAAGGGAGCTTACAGCAGTGGCAATCTCTGTCATTAGAGAGACTTGCACTGAGGCATGGACAACTAGGGCTCAAATGGGGAGGAGCTCCCACAACCAGAACAGAGATATGAGTGTAGTGTGGACTCCAGCTGCTGGTACCAGAACTGAGCTTCTCTTCCAGGACGAGAGCAGGAGGAGAATTGCCTGGGAGGCATGGTATTGACCAAGTCAGTGACTTCTAATACTAGGGTTTTGTTGCAAACTAGAAGCAAATTGCAGTGATATCCAAATATCCAAACTGCTTGCCACAATTGGTACAGGAGAGTAAATGATGTCAGTTCTGAGGTGTGAGGGGGAAGCACGTTTCACTTTCACTGGCTAAAAATGTGGCACAGGGACCACCTCTCCCTCTCTGTGCTGAGACCTTGATGCAAAAACAGTTGCCCCTCACCTATGCATTTTTCCAGAGGCCTGAGTACCATCTTGCCACCCCTAACAGGGCTGGTGCTTTAATCCACCATTGTAGATCCTGACTGTAAGCTTCTCATGACTGGTTCTGCTTAGTTTCAACTCCAACCCAAGGCAGAACATGAGACTCATGCCCCTGAACATCCCATTGTCTAATCACCACCTGGGACATTGAGCAATTTTCCCAGATAAAAAGGTTGGGCATAAACACTTCTGACACCACTTTAGCTGGCTCTAACCTGCAAGCACCAACTACTGGCATGGAGGTGAACTTGCACAGCCCATTACAATAACAGCTGACATAAGAGCACAACACTCAGGAATGAGAAAATGTTTTTATGACCACTGCTACCTGCATGATCCATGCCACCCCAGCTGTTCAGTTCAGGAAGTCATGAGAGCACTCACCCATTTAGTACACCTGGCATTTGAGAAAGATTACTGGCATTTGAGAAAGATCACATTAAGGGTATTTATAACCAAAGAAATCATACAATCTTTGGTCTGCACACAGCCAAACAGCCTTACACAACATACACCAGAGTCACATCAAGAATAGACTCCCCCTGGAAAGTAAATAAAAAAAAAAAAAAAAAGACTGATATTCCAGATATGCAGAGATCAATGTAAAGATACAAGAATCATGAAAACTCAAGGTATTATGGCACTTTCAAAGGATCAAAATAATTCTCTAGCAATAGATTCTAACAAAAAATCCTCAAAATGCCAAATAAGTAAGTCAGAATATTGATCTTTAAAAATCTCAATGAAATGCAAGAAAAAATCTGAAACCAATACAAAGAAATAAAAAATCAATTCAGAATATAAATAATCAACTTATCAAGAATATAAATACCTTTAAAAAATCATGTCAAATTTTCAACAATACACCAGAAAAAGCAAAATAAAACCATCAGATCTCATGAGAACTCACTAACATGAGAATAACATGGGGGAAACTGCCCTCATGATTCAATTACTTCTACCTGGTCTATCCCTTGACACTTGGGTATTATGGGAATTATGGTGATTACAATTCAAGATGAGATTTGGGTGTGGACACAAAGCCTAACCATACCACCCATCAAGCTAATAGCATATTTTTCAACAGACACACTACAAGCCAGAAAATATTAGGGCCCTATATTCAGAATTTTTAAAGATAAGAAATTCCAACCAAAAATTTCATATTCAGCCTTCATAAGTGAAGGAGAAATAATATCCTTTTAAGACAAGCATGCACTAAAAAAATTCAGACAAGCATGTGACAAGGAAATTCACTACCATGAGATCTGCCTGATAAAGGGTCTTTAAGAAAGTTCTAAACATGGTCATAAAAAAATCACACCTGCTAATACAAAAACACACTTAAGCATATAGCCCACAAACACTATAAAGCAACTCCAGAATCAAGTCTTCATAAGAACCAGCTAAAATCATGATGACAGGATCAAATCTGTACATATCAATATTAATCTTTAATATAAACAGGTTAAACATACCACATAAAAGACATAGAGTGGCAATTTGTCAAAGAAGCGAAATCCAACTATATGCTGTCTTTGAGAGACACATCTCACATATAATAATACCCATAGGCTCAAAGGAAATGGATAGAGAGAAATCTACCAAGCAAATGAAAAACAAAACCTAGGAGATGTTGCTATTCTAATTTCAGACAAACAGACTTAAAACCAATAAGGATCAAAAAGGACAATATACCCACTGAAACAAAAGTTGGTTCTTTGATAGAATAAAGAATCATAGATCACTAGCTAGAGTCATTAAAAAAAGAAAAAGAGGAGAGAGATCCAAGATGGCCGATTAACAACAGCTCAGGATTGTAGCTCCCAACGAAAGCGCAGAGAGCGAGTGGATGCCGCAATTTCAAACGAATTTCTGTTGCCCACAAACTGGGAGCTACCCAGCAGAGGAGCCACACGGATCGCCAGTGCGGAAGAACCACACGGGTCGCCAGTGCAACTTTTTTGGCCGGCACGGCTGTTTTGCCGGTGCCCCAGCACGGCACTTCTCGGTGCAGAGTATATGGGACACGGTGCCCTTTGAGTCAGGCTCAGCTGGTCCCATCCCCACAAGGAGAACAGCAATTGGAAGTGCTGAGGACTGAGAGTTTCACAGCAAGCACAGCCGAACCGGGAAGGTCCAGCTCTGTGGGGAAGGGGCGTTGGCCAAAGGAAAACTAAGAAACAGAAAAAACTTCATCACCAGGAGAGAAAGATCCAAGATGGCCAATTAACAACAGCTCAGGACTGTAGCGCCCAGTGAAAGCTCAGAGGGCGAGTGGACGCTGCAATTTCAGACGAATTTCTGTGGCCCACAAACTGGGAGCTACCCAGCGGAGGAGCTACACGGGCCGCCGGTGCGACTCTTTTGGCTGGCGTGGCTGTTTTGCCGGCACCCCGGCACAGCGCGGCGCTTCTCAGTGCAGAGTATACGGGACTGGGTGCCCTTTGAGTCAGGCTTGGCTGGTCCCATCCCCACAAGGAGAACAGCAATTGGAAGCTCTGAGGATTGAGAGTTTCACAGTAAACACAGCTGAACCCGGGAAGGCCTAGCTCTGTGGGGAAAGGGCGTCCGCCGGAGGAAAACTGAGAAACAGAAAAAACTTCATCACCAACAAGCCGGACGTTCACTCAGACCCAATCTGAAAGTCGGCAATTACAAAGATGACAGGTGGATAAATCCACAAAAATGGGAAGAAACCAGTGCAAAAAGGCTGAGAACACCCGAAATCAGAA
>CAUYLG010012744.1:0-43722 GCA_963573385.1 Cacajao melanocephalus | reverse complement strand
GCATTCTGATTTCGGGTGTTCTCAGCCTTTTTGCACTGGTTTCTTCCCATTTTTGTGGATTTATCCACCTGTCATCTTTGTAATTGCCGACTTTCAGATTGAGTCTGAGTGGACGTCCGGCTTGTTGGTGATGAAGTTTTTCCTGTTTCTTAGTTTTCCTTTGGTGGACGCCCTTTCCCTACAGAGCTAGGCCTTCCCGGGTTCAGCTGTGCTTACTGAGAAACTCTCAGTCCTCAGCGCTTCCAATTGCTGTTCTCCTTGTGGGGATGGGACCAGCTGAGCCCAACTCAAAGGGCACCCAGTCCCGTATACTCCACACTGAGAAGCGCCGCGCTGGGGCGCTGGCAAAACGGCCACGCCAGCCAAAAGAGTTGCACTGGCAACCCATGTGGCTCCTCCACTGGGTATCTCCCAGTTTGTGGGCAACAGAAATTCGTCTGAAATTGCGGCGTCCACTCTCTTTCTGCACTTTCACTGGGAGCTACAATCCTGAGCTGCTGCTAATCGGCCATCTTGGATCTCTCTCCGCCCAGTAATGAAGTTTTTTCTGTTTCTTAGTTTTCCTTTGGCAGACGCCCCTTCTCCACAG
The DNA here is from genome assembly GCA_963573385.1 of Cacajao melanocephalus. NCBI lineage: Eukaryota > Metazoa > Chordata > Mammalia > Primates > Pitheciidae > Cacajao > Cacajao melanocephalus. The sequence goes on along the minus strand of CAUYLG010012744.1, from coordinate 43,133 downwards.
AGCTGGACCTTCCCGTTGCTGTGAAACTCTCAGTCTTCGGCGCTTCCAATTGCTGTTCCCTTTGTGGGGATGGGACCAGCCGAGCCTGACTCAAAGGGCACCCCATCCAGTATACTCTGCACTGAGAAGCACCGTGCCAGGGCGCCTGCATAACAGCTGCGCCAGCCAAAAGAGGCACGCTGGCAACCCGTGTGGCTCCTCTGCCAGGAATCTCCCAGTCTGTGGGCAACAAAAATTGGTCTGAAATTGCGGCGTCCACTCGCTCTCTGCACTTTCACTAGGAGCTACAATCCTGAGCTGCTGCTAATCGGCCATCTTGGATCTCTCTTTTGTTACATTCTTGTAGACTACTTGCACATCTGATTAAGCTATACTAGAGGCAGGCAGTAGCTGTAGTGAGTGCATCATTTATGGTGTGTCCAGTGCTTCTGGACAAGAGTGGCTTAGAGCTATAGGATGAGAGAGACTGCTCTAGTTTGGGTGGCTGATGTCAGTGGAACTTTGTATTCCAGCAGATGGTATTGAGCTGGACTTAGGGAATCTGAGAATCTGTAAGGAAGAATACTCGGGAAAAATTTATTACAGAGGTGGGAAAGAGAGGGACAGCTGGAGGAGTAAATAGGAAGGCAGGTGCCAGCAGTGGATTATTACTGATGCCTAAGATGGTAGTTGCTAGATGCCAAAAATATGTCAAAAATATCTAAATAAATGTTATATTTTAAGGTAGTCAGTTTAGGAGGCTTTATGTGTTCTTTTTTAATCCTGTTGCTTATGCAATAAATGTTTTGGCATTTCTAAAATGTTCTTTTGGAAATGCCTTCAAGTTATAGTAGAACAATTAGTGTCATTTTTGATCCCAAACTAGGTTTCACACAGCCAGTCTCAGTTTATTCAGACACTTCAATTAATTAGGTTCCAGATTACTTTTTTTATTATTTTTAGAAAAGACTTGTCATCATTTATTATATTCTGAATAGAGTGCCACTTGTGTCTTAAGAGGAACTCCAGCTTTTTTTGTGGGAATGGGAGAAGGGGCTCAGGGTGAGGATAATGTTAGCATTATTGGACATGGTAGTGGATGATAATGGAAAAAGGCCAATTGGCCATTTGGGAGTCATTTTTTAAAAGGAAAACTGCTATCAGGTATTACAACTAATCAAGAGTGGTTCAATTTATTATTTTAAATGAAGAGTATTTCTTTCAGTGATGTTTAAATTAGTTTTGGTTTTGTAAAGTGGTTATGTTTGTACTTTTTAAAAAGTGTTTATGTGTTTTCCTTTGGTTTGTTTGTTAGGCTGACTTATCCTTGTATAATGAGTTCCGATCATGGAAGGATGAGCCCACAATGGACAGGACATGTCCTTTTTTAGACAAAATCTACCAGGAAGATATCTTTCCATGTTTAACATTCTCAAAAAGCGAGGTAACTTTTTTTTCTTGTTAGTAGGAATACATTATAGTTGTTTCTGTCTTTTTTAAACTAAATCATGTTACATGTTTTAATATCTCTTACATAAATAACTTATTATAAAATGTCATGTTTTACTATCTTTGCCATTCCATATTAGAATCATGATAATTTCTTGGCATTCAGTTACTGAACATCCTTATATAAGCAGAGGCTCATTCACACTAACATGTAGTGCGTTGGAGTCGGGTATTAACTAGATATGGGGGATAGGGCTTATTTCTTGATTTGCAATCTAAGGTTCAGTGTAAGGGAAGTTCTCTACACACACTGTTAAAGGCATCTGTTGTGTCTATCTGTACATGATTAAAAATCTTATTTTTTTAACTTTAAAACAGGAAAAATAATGTCTTTGTGCCACAGGATTGTTAAAAGTATAAAATGAAGTAGATTAAGTAGATACAAAAAACTTAGAAAAATAAGGCAGTATAAAAATTTAAAGCTATAATTTTAATTTGTTCTTACATGTGAAAGGTTTGTTTACAGATATCCTGTCAAAGTATAAGAAATTTAATCTTAAGAGTCTTATGTTAAGCCTTTCAAGGATTTAATTGTAATGTTACCTATCAGAAGTTAAAATGAACATTTTTCACACTTTTGATATGAATATGTGTTGTTCATTGTGGCTCTGTATCTGGTTTCAGGTAGGCCATTCAGTATTAGTAATCTTGACAGACTACAGAAGTTTGCCTGTTTCAAATCTGATATCAGTTCCTGCCATCTTCATCTGGGCATTTAATGTTTAATAATTCAGCTAATTCTTTTGTAGACTCACTCTTGTGCACGTAAATACAAATTCAGAAAATATATAGCTAATTAATATATATTGGTGTGTTATAAATGACCAGTGTTTAAAAATATTGTATACATTTAGCAGAATAAAGCTTTAGGATATTAATTTTGAAGTAGCATTAACAGTAGATACTAATTGTGGATAAGAAGTGAACAGAGACTGGAATTAATGCCTTTAATCCTCGTCCGGATAATGAGGAAAGTTATTTTACCGTAAGTGAATTCCCTTTCATAACAGTGTTTGGATTATAAAATAAACCAAAATTGTGTGATTCTTTTTTTTCCATTTTCATTTGCCTAAAGCCAAGCTAGTGGAACTTGGGAGAAGAAGAATTTATAAAATTAGTTTACCGTAGAATACAATTTTGATATTTTTCTGCCAGTATAACATCTAATATATATATTTTTTTAAGTTGGCTTCGGCTGTTTTGGAGGCTGTGGAAAACAATACTCTAAGCATTGAACCAGTGGGATTACAACCTATCCGGTTTGTGAAAGCTTCTGCAGTTGAATGTGGAGGACCAAAGTAGGTTTTTCCATGCATGACTTGTGGAAGTGACTGAGTTTTTGAAATGTTATGGGTTGCAGTTATTTAGTTTTTCTGGTTTTAAATGTAGTTATATTTCCCTGAGATTTCTCTTTAGAGTCTGTGTAGCCCAAAGACGAATTCCTGAGATAGTGTGGAATATAGTATTTCAGATTTAGCATCAAAGGAGAGCCCTTTTAATTATAGATTGATGTAAAACTAATCGTGGTTTTTGCCATTGAAAGTAATGGCACCAAGCATGATTACTTTGGCACCAACCCAGTACAATAATATACATATATGATAGAACTAGAGATAGAAACCTGAGTGGTTTTGTGTGTGTGTGTGTGTGTGTGTGTGTGTGCGCGCGCGCGCGCGCATTAACCTCATATTGTGACCTATTAGTGGATTGTGAAATCAGTTTTGGGGGTCATAAGTAGAATTTTTGTTTATTACACGTATATGTATAGCCATGTGTCCTGGGTTTCTGTATAAAATACTTCTCTCTGAGGGTGACCATCAAAAATAGTTTGGGAAGATACTGAGTTAGACTAAATCATATCAATCATGAATGCAGTGTACCAAAAAGACTTGCTGAGTTCTCTCCTTTCATATTGTGTTTATGAAGGATTCTCTAATAAACAATCAGTTTTATCTTTCATATGTGAGTCTTGAGAATTGTAAACCTTCAGAGATAAGACTCCTACATTTCATAGAGGACAGACTTTTTTCCCATCCAGTCCTATGAGGAGGAATAACTGAAACCAACAGTGCTTAACACATCTGGCAAAGGTGAAAGGTTTTGCCTAAAACCACAGCATAGTTGTGTCTTGCCTTCTGTTTAGAAAATGACTTTGAAAGCTTTTGAGAAAAATGCTTATTAAGTGCTAAGAGCCAGATCAGTTTAGGGGACTGGAAAGCCTGAGAGAGCTCGTAGAAAGCGTAACTGACTGCTGTCAGGGTTATTTTGAAGTGAGAAGAGGAAAAGACTGGTTGAGATGAACCAATAGGTCTGTGTTAAAGCTGTTATGGGAATTGTGTGTGCCTTTCTATTTCCTGTTATGCTCGTTACATTCTCAGCAAGATTACAGAATGTTGTTATTGAGGTGACCGTTTGTTGGAGGGTTCCTAGTCATATATTTGATTTGCTCTGTAAGCCACATGTCCACCTCACTCCCCTAGTGCCGCACCTGTACCACTGTGGCCTCTGAATTTTAAGGAAAGGATTTACATTCTTAAATTCTACAAACACAAGAGTATTTATTCTGATCCTTCCACCTCAAATATGGAGAATTAAATTTAATCATAGCAGTTTTTGTACTTTTAAAGTCTATGTTATGCCTCATTTTAAATATAGCATGTGACAGTTTTTATTGTAGAATTTAAAATTTGTGCTTGCATTATATATCACACATATCATACATGTGCACATATCATCAAATGATAACAAATGGGGATATCAAATTAAAGTGGATTTATAGTATCTTTAGTGAAATAATTATTAGTTTAGATTTAGAGAAAAGTTTACAAAGTTTAAGGATACTGTGCTTGTGGGAATGGGGCCAGAAACCAGGCATTTTTGATGCATATCATGTGGAAAAAACTGAAGGAAGATAGTGTCTTCTTTTATAAAAGGGAAGTATGGCTCTGGCCGTGGCTCTTGTGAGCTAGAGTGTGAAGATATTGACTAAATCAGTGGCACAGCACTGAGGGTTTTGAAGAAGACAAGATCATTCCAGCTATGATTAGGTACTCTTCCTGAAGAGAGAGAGATTTGGTTTAGGTATTTGAAGCATAAAGGGAATTTGGATAAAGAGCAGTACATACAACTGAAGGCCTAGAAACAAGAAATTAAAGCGTGTTCAAAGGATGGTGAGTGTATGGAGAGGAAAGGGAAGATGTGAGAGATTTTAAGAAAGAAAGTTAGATTGGGGTGGGGGGATGGGTAAAGGAGAAAGGAGTTAGAGATGTCTGACTGGAAGACTGATTTGAAGTGATTGTGAAAATTAACAGGAAAGGCTTTGGTTTGTGGAAGAAGATTACAGGTCTAGATGTAGACATGTTGACATTCTCACATGAAAATGGCCAAACAAGGATTTGAAATCTTGGGTCTAGAGTTATAGAGATATATTAATGTAGTATAGCACATTTGGGAAAAAAATTAGAGTTGGAGGTCAGAGGTCTATTAGCATTGAATCCTGGCTTAACTACAAATATATTAGTGTGTCCAGTTTACAAAATGGCTTAGAAATGAGATCTTTTAAGAAACACTATACACCATAGAATGCTATGCAACCGTAAAAAGGAATGAGATCATGTCCTTTGCAGGGACATGGCTGGAGCTGGAGGCCATTATCCTTAGCAAACTAATGTAGGAACAGAGAACCAAATGCTGCTTGTTCTCACTTACAAGTGGGAGCTAAATGATGAGAACACATGGACACATAGAAGGGAACAACACACACTACAGCCTATGGAAGGGTGGAGGATGGGAAGAGGGAGAGGAACAGGAAGATTAATGGATATTAGGCTTAATACCTGGGTGATGAAATAATGTATACAACAACCTCTATAACATATGTTTACCTATGTAATAAACCTGCACATCCTGCACATGTACTTCTGAACTTACAAGTTAAAAAAAAGAAATACTTATTATTTTAAAAGTTGATATTTAAAGCCATCTTGCCAGATCCATTTCAAAATTAAACTAAATAGTAGACCAGCAGGCATATATCTGTTTCTAGAAGAATAGTGTATAAATTGATTTTTAGCAGCTTGATGGCACATTTTCCTCTTGTGTAAATTATACTTTTGGAAGTCCCACAGATTTCCAACACTTTGTGCTTTAAATTTCTAGATCTTCTATCCTCCCCAAGCTAGTAGTTAGTGCTTTTAAATATTGTTACAGATCATTAAAGGAATTGCTAATAAAGAAACAATAAAGAAATAGCTTTTTGGAGAAAGATAGGAATTGGTTGTGATTTTAATTGCCACCTCAAAAATTATCCTATTTCAAATACACATTATTGTGTGTTTTCTTAATATAGAGGCACATTTGTATTATATTTGTTTTAAGTATCGCTAAAACATATTGTTATTTAATATATTTACTGTATAATTTGTACTGTCACATAAAATGCTATTGGCTACTTACCTTACTTAGAGCTATGCTAATTTTGCATTGATGGGGAGTGATAGTTGTATTAAGCCAGGTTTCTAGCTTAGGTGGGTGACAGCTGGGCTGCTGCAAGTCCAGCCTGATGGTCATGCCAGCTTTAACTCACAGAGCCATAGAGTAACAGATGGGTCATTACTTATGCAGCAGTCGTTGAATGTGTGCTGTGTGCTTGGCACATGCTTGGTGCCAGGCATTTAAAGATGAATCAAAGTCCCTGCCCTCAAGAGGCTGATAGCCTAATCCCAGCCAAGAAGCCCTCATAGAAAATTGTAGCTTTTTGTCATATGCAAATAGAAAGGATGGTGTGAAATTTAGTGAACTTGTTATACGATTGTTAAGATTCAGTATTTTTATAAGGTGGCTTATTCCTTTGTACTTCTCCCTAGGTCCCACATTAAATGCATATATAGCAACCAACTAACCAAATAAACAAATACCCCATCTGGAAACTATTACCCTGCAAGCTATCAACATGCTTTGAGACTTGAACAGTCATGATGAGGATATTTTCAACTGAGAAGTTAAAATCCTGATGGAAAGCTGAAAGCTGTCCTGCAGCTGATTACTCATTTGTAAATTTGTTCCAAGATGGGAATATATGGAAAACACCTAGTTTCTGTTTCTAGAATTGTGGTTAATGTTATGGCATTAAACTTACACTATTAATAGAATGTAACTCTCACAAGGGCAGAGACTTTGTCCTTTTCATCACTGTAGCCCAGCATCTAGAACTGTACCTGGTACATAGCAGGTTCTTAAATATTTGTTATCTAACTGAATGAGTAGGCAACTTGTATAGAAGGTAGGGTCAAATGCTTTTAATTTCAAAAAACTGAAATTTATCATTATTTTACAGAAAATGTGCTCTTACTGGCCAGAGTAAGTCCTGTAAACACAGAATTAAATTAGGGGACTCAAGCAACTATTATTATATTTCTCCTTTTTGCAGATACAGGGTAAGTGACTTACCCATGAATTTTAATAAAGCTTGCTTTGACATGAGACATTTGACCATTCATGACATTTTCTCCATTTGGCCTAGATCACTTCTGTATGTAACTTTTTTACATACATTCGATACATTCAGCAGGGACTCGTGAAACAGCAGGATGGTGAGTGTTCTTGATTCATTATAAATCTTTACGTAATAGTTCAGCAAAAGTATAGGACGTAGTAGTAATGCACATATCAACTTTATTGTTGGTGCATTTATATTGAAGTCCTTCTATAGTTCTAATAAAATTTGTGGAGAATTTGGGAACAAATGTCTTTAAACAAATATTGCAGTTTAATTATTTTATTTGCCTCATTTTATTCTTAATTTTGAATTTTAAGCAGGATTCGTTTAACTCATCAGGGGTGTATGATAAACCAGATGGTAAATGTGAAGAGAGTTCCAAGCTCATTAAATCGACTCTTTAAGAGATGAAAATGAGCAAGCCCGCAGAGTGGTCTGATTTATTTTAATTGATGGAAACCAAGATGGAGCTAACAGTTGTTTTCCCTGTATTTTCTGCTTTGATGTGTGACTTAATAAAGCAGTCATGAGGATAATTCTTAATAGAATAAAGATTATCATATTCTAAATCAGCAGAAACGTGCAGGTGATATATCCAGGAGAACCAACCTCATGCAAGTGTGTTAATATTCTGTAATACAGTTTTATATGGTTTTATAGCTACATATCTTAAATATCAGGCATAAAAACTAATATGACCTGACAACTCCAAAGGAGTATCTCTTGAATACAAATGATTGTATAAAAATAAAAATAGCAGATAGTGGGCTAGGGACAAGTCTATGCCAGTTTGCATTTAAAGTTTTGCGAAATTTCCCTCTTTATATTTTTTAGGCACTGAAAGTATTATCTTGCTTAAACACTAGTTGAAGCCTACCATCTTTCAGTCATGTAAACAGTGAATCTTAAATCTATGGAGAAATTAGTCATGCTGGTAAAAACTTAGTTTAGCCTTTCTCAAGGTCTGGTATGTTGAAAAATGTCATATTTCTTTAGAATCCCATGTAGTTAGATTTTGATGCCTAAAACAATAGAGATAAAACCTGTTAACCTAGTAAGCTAATTAATGTTGAATTTCAAAAGGCTTGGTAACATAAAAGCAATCTTTAAACTGTATAATACTTTTTTTGACTTTAATAAAACTGAAATCTTTTTGAATACCTGTTGGTGGATAATATCATTTAAGCTAGAGAACAGAAAATTTATGTTAAGTATAGTTGTCAAGAATATTTTTGTTTGTTTAAATAATCAGTTTGTAGGAAAGATGAAAGATAATTTACGAAAATAGGAAGAAAGTGTTATGAGTAATGAATGGTGAGGGCGATGATAATAAAAGTAGTATCTTCTCTGGTTTCTATCACTCTTCCACTTCATGATATTTAGTACATATCATTTACTATGTGTGTTTATTGTAAACAAGTATTAAACAAGTCTTGTTTACTTGTAAACAAGTCTTAAAATCTGTTTACTATATGTGCCTTGTACTAACAAAGGATTTAGGGCAGCTAAATCTGTGTTGTGGGGACTGTCTTGCGCATTTGTAGGATGTTTAATAGCATCCCTAGCTTTTACTCATTAGATACCTGTAGCATCCCCCAGATAGGACAGTGAGAAGTGTTATCTATACGTTGCCAAATGGACCTCGGGTGGCCAGGGGGTGAGTAGTGGTGGCAGTGGTAGTACTGGAATCTTCCATAATTGAGAACCATTAATCTAAATGAATATAATCTGATCATGTAAACAGAGACCTTTTATTGTCTGAAATAAGGAACCAATGTTTTTCCACTTAGAGTGGGAACTTAAAAAAGTACAGGTATTGAATTTACAGTTCATCTTCCACATGCATTTTTATTTCTAATTTGAGCCTTATCCAAAGCCTTTTTATTACTCACAAACAATGCTACTGAGTTTTCTGGATTGTCTTGTTTGCTTTTGTTCCTCTTCACCCTCTGTTAGTGTTAATGAAGAGTAAAATGGCCACAATATAACAAAGTAGAGCAAGAAGAATCATAAGTTAGAGAATAACTCAAATAATTGAGCATTGAATATACTAACTTAAGGTAGCAGCATTGACATTTACTCAGGACGCTGAAATGGCTACCTTTTCTTGAGCTAAAATGATAGTCTCTGATGTATTTAACAAATAATTGTGACAAAACTGGTGACCTTTGCTTTATTTATTGTTAAAACTGGGATGGTCACAAGTCTGTGGAAAAGTTTATGTGGATTATTGAAAAAATGTAGGTACATCTTTAGGAAATGCACAATTGACATTTCAGCTAACAAGTTTTGAGCAAAACATTAAAAATAATGAAGATGGTATTTTATGATTTAAATATCTCTCTTTTCTGTTTGTATAGTTGATCAGATGTTTTGGGAAGTTATGCAGTTGAGGAAAGAGATGTCATTGGCAAAGCTGGGTTATTTCAAAGAGGAACTCTGATGCTCTGCGTGGGACCATGCATGAACTCCTTGAATAACTGAAAAATGGCTGAATATTTTTATGGTTACTTGATATTTATTTCCAGAGAGTGGGCCTAAGACTTTTTCCCCTTTTGCAAATTGCTCTAGGAAATACTATGATTTCTTTTAAACTGACCTATGCTGCGTTTGCTTATTCTTTAGTTGAACACACTATCAAGAATTACAGGTGTACTAGTGAATGTAATTTATAGTTGCAAAAAAAAAAAACCGGAAATAAATAAATGTTAGATTGAATGTGTGTATGTTTTCTCTTCTAGCTCTGACATGGCATTTAGGGTTAGCAGAATGTATTAAATAGTAATTTTCAAACTACACAGCAGTTTCCCTTCTTGTGAGAGGCAAGGAAGAAGGCTGAGTGGACAGTACTCACTTTCCAAGGCCCCCACCTCTAGAATGGCTTTATTTTTGTCTGTATTATATATTGGGCTTCAAAAAAGAATTTATTTGAAAAAATACTTCTGCTGCTACAAAGTTTGAAAGTTACTGTTCTAATTATTCTGCTCTCTGTAATTGAAAGAATCCCTTTATTTTGGTGATTCATTAAAATATAATAGAAGGCAGTCAAATTTTATCCCAGAGATGTATTCCTAAGTGTCTTGATGTAGTGTATTCATGCTTTATATATGTTGAGCATTATAATGATATTGGAGGGACATAGATGTAAATGAGTTTGATGTGTGTCAAAAGGGTTTAGAGGGGTGTGGGTTGAAAGAATGGTACATGCAAAGTATACACTGATTATAGAACCACTTGATCTCTGTGTTCCAAATTGTAAAACTGACTCAACTGGAGAAATTATAGCAAAGGGGTTTGTGGTAGAAATATAGTAAGTACAGAAAAGCAAAAAGAAAAAGTGAAAAATCACTTCAATCTCTGTTTAGAGAAAGCTGTTATTAATATTTTTGGAGAGTAGCCTTTCAGCTTTCAGGTATTTTCTACTTATATATGCATATTTTTGAAACAAAATGTAGGCTTTTTTGCTTTTTAAACCTAAACATTAAATACTTTTTCCCTGTGGGTAAACCTATACATCCTAATTCCTGTTTATAGAATTTTAACATAATTTAATTGTGTTTGGAGATGAGGTTGTTTCAGTTTATTTTTTATATTATAATGCTGTGATGAGTAGCCTTATCTGTACACTTGGACATTGTTGAGTTCTTTCATGTAGATGCCTGGAGATAAAATTGTTGAGTCAAGATATATATGTATTTTTAAGTGTTTGATCTGTATTGTTAGATTGCCATTCAGAAAAGTTAACCAATTTGTATTCACAGCAGCAGTGTATGAGAGAGCTGGTTTTCTGAAGTCCTGTTAAGAGGTTTGGTCAATCTTACCTGCAGATGACTTCAGCCACCTAGCTGGATGGGAGCCCACAGACAAAAGGACATTTGAGTATGTTATAGTAAAAAACATCATTACCATGCCCAGCTCAAGAATGTGAAATTGAACATGAAAAAAACTTTGAACCTAGAATTTTATGTTCTGAAAATAGTTATTCCAATGTGAGGGCATTAATAAAAACGTGTGCCATCAAGGCTTCAGAAAATTTTCCAAACAAACTAAAACCACTTTTGGAGAAAGTACATAAATAAAAAGAGAAACAAATCCAGGAGATGCTATAAGAGATTTGAAAGAAAGGTAATCAAATACTCGGGAAAAGTTTGTTGATGACTTAAAAAGGATAAATAAAAAGACTAAAGAAAATCAGTATACCTATTAATAATAACTCAGTAATCTGTAAAGGGAAGAATGCTTTTCAACTTGATACACTAGAAGCATGCTCTTTAAAATTGAGACAGGATAATGATATAGAAAATATATTGAAATTATAGGTTAAAATGTAATTGAAATATATTTAGAAAATATAAGTGATTATCTTCCTGATCCTATTCCCTTTGGGAAGAACTTCTTAGACTGGAAGCAGAAAGAAACCATAAAAGATAACCATAAAAGAAAATAAGTTATGCTGTATTATAAATTCTTAACTTAGGAATTGTGCATCAATGGTTAGGCATGGTGTCATGCCTGTAATCCCACCACTTTGGGAGGCAGAGGCAGAAGGATTGCTTGAGCCCAGGAGTTCGAGATGAACCTGGGCAAAATAGGGAGTCTGTCTCCACAAAAAAAAAAAAAAATCTGTCCATGAACTTGGAAGGCTGAGGTGGGAAGATTGCTTGAGCCCAGGGATTCAAGTCCAATCTGGGCAACATAGGGAGGCCTCATCTCTAAAAAAAATAAAGCCAAACTACAAACTGTGAGAAGTTACTAAACATTTGTAGCCAGTAATAGCTTAGTATCAAGAATGTATACAGAAATTCTACAAACCAACAAAAAAAGGACAGTGTCACAGAAATGGGCAAAAGACTGAACCAGTTTTTCCACACAATTAGAAGTGCATTATGGACCAATAAACATATTAAGAGGTTTTCATCTCTTAATCAGGAAAATGTAAATGAAGATGACAGTGACATGTTCAAATTCATTTGATTGGTGAAAATGAAGAAACACAAAGTCAAGTTTTGGAGAGGGTTTTAGTCAATAGTATCACTCACATATTGCTGATAGGGGTATCAATTGGTATATCCACTGCGAAAAACTATTCACTAGACAAGTTGGGCCGGGCCTGGTGGCTCATGCCTCTTCTTTGGGAGACCGAGGTAGGAGGATCACTTGAGCCCACAAGTTCAAGACCAGCTTGGGCAACATAGGGAGACCTCATCTGTACAAAATATTTTAAAAATCAGCTGGGCGTGGTAGCACATGCTTGTGGTCCAAGCTAGTTGGGAAGCTTAGGTGGAAGGATTGCTTAAGCCCAAGAGGTTGAAGCTGTGGTGAACTCTATCTTGAGTGACAGTGAGATCCTGACTCAAAAAAAAAAAAAATTGTATACCCATGAATCAGCAATTTCACTTTTCAGTGTATGCTTGAAAAATGCTTGCACAAAGTTCCCCAGAACACATGTAAGAATATTCTGGAATAAATTAAAATGTTTATGTGTCAGAGGGTGTAATGTGTTCACAGAATGATTGTTACATGGCAGCAAAATGAATGAATACCAGCTACATGCAGCACAATAATTCAGAATGAAAAAGCAATTCTGAGAAAACTATAACATAAAAGTCAACAGCTAAAACTGAACAGCTGTTTAGGCATTGACATGTGACAGAACTAAAAAAGTAGTAATAAAGTTCAAGATAGTGGTTACCTCTGGGTGTGAGAGAGGTAGAGGAGGAGCAAATCTATGAGTAAGTCACTGGTAATGTTTTAGTTGCTGGGTTAGGTGGTGGGTTTTTGGGTGGTTCATTTGTCATTAAAAGTAAGTACATGAGCTGGGTGTAGTGGTACGTGCCTATAGTCCCAGCTGTTTGGGAGTCTGAGGTGAAAAGATCCCTTGAGGCCAGGAGTTCAAAGCTCTAGTGTGCTATGATTTCACCTGTGAATAACTACTATATTCCAACCTGGGCAATATAGAGCATGCCCACCTCTAAAAATGTTTAAAGACAAAATAAGTGCACAAACGAATAAGAATTATGCATGGGACATCGGTGGTGTATTATGAACCAAGCATTATTAGCCCAATATATGTGCCTTCATTCCAAAAATAAAAAGCTGACAAGATTGTTGATAAATTGCATTTGAGAGAGAAGAAAGAATCTTAGGCTTTTGGCTTGAGCTATTGCAGTTTGTTGAGATGGGGAAATACACGGTGGGGGAAAATTTGGGTACGTGCAAAACAGAGACAGAATTTCAGTGTTGGACAATACATCAAGTGTGAGATGCCCACTGAGCATCAAAGTGGAGATGTTAAGTAGGTATTGGATATACAAGTCTAAATTTAATAAGGTCAGTCCAGGAGATAATTTTGGGAGTAGCTAGCCATGGGATCAGATGGGAGCTTTAGGGACATTTTGGAGATGAAGTACAGCACTGAGCTCTGAGTTACTATGACAGAGAAGAGGAAGCCTGCAAAGACGAAAGGAGGAACTGTTAGGAAGAGCAAGGCAACAGAAAAGGAAGAACCAGTGTGCTGATCACGTTCAGGAGAATGTTTCTACACAATTTAATTGCCAAGATTACCAATTCTAAAGAGGAAGACTCTTGGACAAGTTTTTAGAAATTGGTTTAGAGCTGTGGTGAGAGCCTGGCTTAATGGAGACAGCTCTGGGTTGAGAGTCACTCAGACCTGCATTCTGGTCCAGGTTTGGCTCCTGAAAACAGGGAAAGTCAGGTAGGTCGCCACTCCTCTCTGGCCTCTGATAAAGACTGAATCAAGTGTTCTTCATGGTTTCTCTTGGCTTGAAGACAATTCACAGCTTTTGACTAAGGATCCACACTGGAAGAACAAGATTTGGTTTCTGAACATTGGATCTTAATCCTTAAAATAACTTGCAACCTGTTACTCCTTTGCTTACTCCCATCACCACCCCAAGAATCCTGTGTGTTTTTGTTTTGTGCATCCAGAGTCTAAAATGGGTTTGCTTTTATTCGTAGACTTTTTTTTTCCAAAGGCTTTCACTGTTGCATTTTTCCCTAGATAAAAAAAAAATTTTTTAATAAGACACTGCTTAAAAGAGTCCAATGCAGTATGAATTTGTATTTGTGTTTAACTTTTGTGCTTACAAATCTGCCATGGCTGAACTCTCAGTTGCTTAAACAAAATTCTGGGGCTTATTCTGGGTTCCTTTATTTGTCATTGTTACTCCCAATCCAGTCATCAGCAAATTCCATCAGCTGTCTCTGAAACATCTTAAATCTGTCCACTTCCCTCCATATCCACTGCTACCACTCTGTCCAAGCCATTATCTTTCACCCGAGCTCCTGCACTAATGTGTGCTGTCCTTGCATCCACTTATGCCCTCCTACAATCACTGACACGGCAGCCACAGGAATCTTTACAAAACAAAAATCAGATAATGTCCCTTCCGTGCTTAAAGCCCTTTTAGTGGCTTGCCATTGCACTTAGAAAAAAAAATCCAAACTCAGTAGAAAAGTTTTCATGGTGGTAGTTAACGGAGAAATAATGAACATTAGCTTTAAAAAAACTTCATGAAAATTAGCAAAACTAAAAAACTAGAAGAGGAGCAAATTTTCTAAAATATTAAAGAATTGAAACCTCAAGGCAGCTTCTCAAGAGAACAAGTTCACACAGTTTACTTCCAGAGGAACATCTGAGGTCATGAGGATTAGATTCTAGAACTACAGGTCTCAGGGACAGTGTCAAGAGGGAGACAAGGCTCCCATCACCACATCCCCAGATTTAACTGAAGTAGCTCGGCTTTTATCTGTTTATCTGTTGGAGCTCTCTAGGAAATGTCAATACCAAAGCAAACCCAAACCACAACTAGGTTAGATTACTATTCAAGAGGACTATTTTGAATCTGTGCAAAATGGGGATGTCAAGAGAGTTGGAAAATGTAAGAGACATAAAGACCATAACTGGGGAAATAGGTGTCATATTTGTTGTTCACTGAGAGGAATTTCCACTTAAATCCCATTTCCACCAGCTGGATTGTGCTCTCAGTGGCGTGCTCTGGACTCTGATTAATAGAGATTTTCTAGTCTGCCCAACAACTTCCTTCTCAGTTCTCTTCACTTTCTGCAGATCTTGGCACAAAGGTTGTATTTTGTGGGCTCTGTTGTGTTTTCACACACTATTTGTCCTTGACAGTATTTTGGTTTATTTTTCTGTTTGTCCATCTTGTTTTTAAACAATTGCCAACATTTAAAAATGAGGAAATCTAAAATCTGCATTTCAAGCTGCTCTTTTAAAATTTGCTGTTTTGATAACACTGAGCCCACATTCTTGAATGACAACACTTGGGTGAAGTTGAGTGGCTACACCCTTGCACAGGGCATGCACTCCTGGTTTGCTCTGTGGCCCACCATCCTGGAGTGTCTCCCTGACACCAAGGCTAAGGGACTCACTTTACTCACTTATCTGCTGGGCCTTAGAGGTATTTCAGTTCGGAACCCCAATTCTACCCTTAGCTTCTCAGGCCATTAAATAAAATCTAATTTATTTCTCTATGGTGCTTCCTGCCACATCACTGTGCTGGTGAGAACATGAAGTCTGTGGGTGAACTGGTGGACAGGATCCAGAATCATCACTTGGCAGTAGATTATAGTGTGATGTCTTATTTCCAGTGGCCTCCAGGAAACTTGGCTGGGAGCTTCCCTTGGAGTCTAGAGTTAACCAGAGGCTACATGTTTTAGGCACCTTAATTCATATTTTACTTAAAGGCATATAAATCCTTAAAAAAATCATTTGACTTCATCCTTGCTGCCTATATCCAGTCAGTAACCAGTGCTGTGTTCTACGTCACCTGACTTCAGGCTTGACGACAGCCTACCTGGATTTTGCAGTAGCTTCTTAACTGCTTAAACTTTGGTTGTTGCCCCAGCCAACACATTCGGACACAGAAATCTCTCTGAGTTAGATGGGATTGTATCATGCCCCACATCCACCCAGATAGAAACTATCAATGGATACAGTTAGAAACTATCAATAGATACAGTTAGAATAAATAAGATGCATGTAATCAAATTACATTCAGAATCTACCACCATAAGTAGTAAATACAATGGTGGATAGCAGAGGCTAGGAAGGGTGATGGGGGTTGGGAGGTGAGAGGATAAAGGGGTTGGGTGATGGGTGCAAAAAACAGTTACATAAAAGGAATATGATCTGGTGTTTGGTAGCACAATAGGTCAAATGCAGTTAACAGTAATTTATTGTATATTTCACAGTAACTAAAGGAGTGGATTTGAAATGTTCCCAACACAAATGATAAAGGTTTGAAGTGATGGATACCCCAATTACCCTGGTTTGATTATTACCATTGTATGTTTTCATCAAAATATATATACCCCATAAATATGTACAACTATTATGTATCCATAAAAATTGGAAATAAACTACCACCATCTTTCTTCAGCCTATTTATCAATTTCCTCTCTCTGCACTAGGCATACAATCTCTGTACCTGTGCTCTTTGTCTTCCAAGGCTTTGCCCATGTTGTAGGAAACATTGTTTAGTGTATCCTGTACCACTGTAGGTTAACTGTAGTTAACAGTAATGTATAGTTTCAAATAGCTGGAAGGAGAATGTTGAATGTTTCCAACACAAAGAAATGATAAATGTCTGAGACGATTGATATGCTAATTGCTCTGATCTGATTACTACACATATGTATGGAAATATCACTGTGTACCCCATGAATATGAGCAGTTATTACTTTAAAAAAAAAACCACCCTACCCACTGTTTAAGTGTATTTACATCCTAGCTCTTTGTGGCACCTTTCCAGTTCCTCCCAGATTAAATTACTCTCCTTCCTCTGTTCTCTGGAGACATTTTTCCCAGCATCGGTCTGCCCTGAGTTACAGTCTGTGTTTTTTTCATGCCCTAGATTGAGTTTATGGAGGGCAGGGACTATTATGTATTCATCTTTTTATTTCCTGCACCCAGCAGACAGCTTCACACAATTGTTGAAAATTCATTTCTTTAAACAACTTGATGACTTGTCCTCATAGACCTGAGGCTCAGTGTGACTTCAAAAGAAGCTCCTAAACCTTTTCAAAGCGAAACTTAGTTTGCTCATTTTCAAGTAACAGTACACGTGTGTGAAATTTTAAAATGTATGTTTGGAATTATGTCACCTACTAATTCTAATAATGAAATAACAGACAAACCCGGAAAATGGGATATTCTACAAGGCAGTGAGCCTGGACTATAAAAAAAACTCAAAATCATGAAGAGCACAAACCAACCAAAATAACAAGGGGACTGTTCTATATTTTAAAAAGACATAACCAAAGACAGTGCATGGGCATCCGTTGGATCCTTAATCAGAAATCAAAAAGCCATAAAAAATATTTTGGAGACTGGAAGAAATTACATATGAAATGATAATGTTTTCCAAATTTGTCTATTTCATTATTAGAATTAGTTGGTGACATAATTTCAAACACGTATTTTAAAATTTCACACACATTTACTGTTACTTGAAAATATGTATATATTTTATATAATAGTATACACATATAAAATTTATATTTTATATGTATATACTATTTTATATGTATATAATAGAGTATATTTATATATATTTTATATGTGTGTGTGTGTGTGTATATATATATATATATATCATATATATATATGACTTGTCTTTATGGATCTGAGGCTCAGTGTGACCTTCATAAGAAGCTCCTAAACTTTTTTTCTAAGCTAAACTTAGTTTGCTCATTTTCAAGTAACAGTAAATGTGTGTGAAATTTTAAAATACATGTTTGAAATTATGTCACCTACTAATTCTAACAATGAAACAACAGACAAATTTGGAAAACATTATCATTTCATATATAATTTCTTCCAGTCTCCGAAATATTTTTTATGGCTTTTTTATTTCTGATTAAGGATCCAACGGATGCCCATGCACTGTCTTTGGTTATGTCTTTTTAAAATATAGAACAGTCCCCTTGTTATTTTGGTTGGTTTGTGCTCTTCATGATTTTGAGTTGTTTTTTTTTTATAGTCCAGGCTCACTGCCTTGTAGAATATCCCATTTTCCGGATTTGTCTGTTATTTCATTATTAGAATTAGGTGACATAATTCCAAACATATATTTTAAAATTTTACACACATAGACTGTTACTTGAAAATGAGCAAACTAAGTTTAGCTTAGAAAAGGTTTAGGAGCTTCTTTTGAAAATAGAATAGTACCGTAAAATATTCATATGCTCTTCACATACACTTACCAATTACTGACCTCTCTCTACATATTATATACATATATATATTTTATATATTTTACATAAAATATATAAATATATATAAATTATAAATATATTTTTACATTAAAATATACAAATTTTATATGTATATAATATATAGAATCAGTAATTGGTAAGTGTAGGGGAAGAGTATATGAATATTTTATGGTACTATTCTATTTTTTTTTCTAAATAGTTGGGAAAAAAAAGGAAGGGGCTGAAAGGATAATTTAATTTCCTAATTGTATTTTCTTAGGCTATGATTAAATGAATTATAGCTAAGCAGTGAAAACAAAACATTTATTTGAGTATGGTTTTATATTTAGGAGTGAGTCCAGCTACTAGTGACTCAGCTGTGAGAATTACTAAACTGATAAAGCAGTTTTTGTTGCTTATTAGAGGGACTTCTCATACTTTATGGTTTATGCTTTGGAAGCAAATAAGCTGTAGAGGAAATAAACCAGGTTTGTATTAAGGTATTTAAGTTTTTGCTGTAAATTTGGAGATATTTAACATATTCTAACTTTTCATTATCACAAGCCTTTTAAAATTACTTGTGATTGTAGGTATCTACAAAAGTGATTATATTGATTTATTCCTTTTTTCTAGGTTAAAAAAATAAGTATCTTTTCTTGGTGGTAGCTAAATGGATCTAGTTGATAAAGGTGGAGATATACTGGTGTAAAAGGACAAATAAGAGATAAGACTATGTATTTATTGCCCATTTATGTAATTACATGTGTCACTAAGGACAAAGGTCCTTAAAACAAAGACGAAAGGCAGAGTAGAAACAGTTCCCTATATTAAGATAGATGAATTTGCTACCACTTTCCTTTATGAATTTTTTTTAATGCATGGTTGCATATTCTTCCAGTTTTATAATCACATTTGAAAACTCAGCCATCTTTCTGGGAACAAATTGATAGCTGAAGATATGCTTCACTCCAATAAAAAGAAAATGAAGATTTTTCAAGAGCATTCGTAGGCTTCGAATCAAAAGGACAACATTTACTTCCTGAGGTCTGATAACCGTTGTTTTATGAGGAAATAGTACTAGGACCACAGCACCATGGATGTGGTGGGTGAAAATGAGGCCCTGCAGCAGTTCTTTGAAGGTAAGATGCCAATTTCCAACATGAAGTTGCTGCTTCTGAGACATGCTCACTGTCCCTGTTTCATCTTTTCTGTATTCACTTAAACTTTGTTTTGAAAGAAATACTATCATACTTAGGTAACTCTCCTAATATCAAAAGTGGGGGTTATTTGCTACATTGGTAGCAAAAAATCAATGATATGGATAGAAATTTTAAAACAGGATTTCCATCTTACAGTTTGGTTGTTAGAATCAAGGAGTCAGCATATTTATGTTATTATTACTTGTCCTTGCCCTGTGCTAGATTTTATTTTTTCCCATACTCTATGTTTCAGAAAACTACAGATGTGTCTTATGTCTAAAATGATTGAGTATAGCACAAGAAAAATGAAAGATTTTACTTAAAACATTTTTTCTCTTAGCATAATTAAATACAAGACAGCCTAAAACAGCAAGGGACACCTCTGTCCCAACCACCCTGTTCCCATGTTTCTGTTTTTCACAATACTTAAAAAATGTGTAACTGAATACTGATTTGTTTTTGAAGTTGAATATCTTTTTCTTCAAGGAACGGGCATACTATGAGATATGTTACATGGGTTTTTTCCCTTCTAAACACTTAAAACGACACTACAGCTCCTCATATTTAATTGAGATAATAGTCAAAGGATGGGTCTGTTGAAAATGTTAGTGAAGACTTTTCCTCTTGTGGCACCTTTTAGGTGTGCCATTTGGAGACCCCACATCACTGTGGCTTCAGTTCTCTGTCAGTTGGCCATGCTGAGATTCCATGTGAAGGGAAACGTGGCCATTATTTTTACACGTTCAGGTATTTTGCCTGAGGGAGTATGAGAGGAAGTGAGGGCAGACCTGCTTATTTACAGAATCTAGGAATCAGTCCACAGCACATTGAGAAAAGTGTTTTGATACTTCTTGTGCTTTGTAAAGTGCCTGACAAATAATATATATTTAAAGGTTGAATGGAATGGACTGAATAGCAAACAATGCTGAACACTAAAGAGTGACAGGGCATGCCAAAGAAATAGTGAGATTCTACATCACTTTTGGGAGGAATCAACACCTTGGGGTAGTTTCTGTGGCTTGGATTTTGCCAGAAGTGGTGAGAAGGAACATAAGACCAAGAGAATTATCATGTTATCTGAGTCCTGCCATCCATCCCATTGAGTGTTGTGTCTCTGTCAGTGGCCAAGTTGGTATTGCCTACCTGGTTCATGCTTGGCACATGTCAGGCGTACTAATGTTGCTAGATTGTTATTGCTTGATTTTACATCGTATAATTTTTGTGTGAGCAGTAGGTAGCAAGCTTCCATCTACCATTGCATCTATTTTAGAGAAATCAGCAATGTATTGTATACATGCAAAAATCTACTCAATTTGCCTCTAGAGCTAGAAAAGACTTGAACATTGAATCTGGTCTACCTTCTGTTTTTTGAAAAATCTTATTTCTGTGGGATCCCTATACTGTCCTTGTTTGTACCATTTTCGGAGGTCTCTATGGATACAGTTTCTAAAAGTCCCCTCTGCCGCTTGTTGCAATTATCTGATCGTTATTATAGTAGTATTTTTCTTAGTCCAAACCAAACTCCGTGGCTCCATCTGAAGCCTTTTTGATGGGAAAAAGTCCATTCTTTATTGCGAGAGAATAAAATGATCAGTGTTTTTTCTTACATTATCTTTGAATAGTTGGAAAATGGTGGTAGACTTTATGAATTAAAGTGAAGGCACTAGCTTAAGTGATTCCCATCCCCCTGAAAATCACACAGCTAATTGTCAATCTTTTATTACCTCTACTATTCAGGAAATATTGAGCACCTACTCTGAGTCAAATTCAACAACCACTTCCTTTAAATGGTAGCTTGTAGCACTTTGGATCCCTTGTTTTACGTTTTAATAATTTCCTTTCTCTGGACCCTTTTCAAATTTTTTAAATGAAGACAGCTGAATTGAAGCTGTTATTCTTGGACAGCGGTCTGGTGCCTTACCTCTGAGCTACACCCTCTCCTTGAATCTGATGTTTTAATGAGAGGAGCCACCTGTTTCATGTCATGCTCCTATTGATAAATCACTGTTTCTAATCCAATACCATCTTATATAAAAAGAAAATTCAAGGAAAAAATTTATCAATTTGTTACCTACCCGAAAGCTATTTTTCTCCATTTCCTCAGGCTCTTCATTCTAAGAAACTAAGCCCTAAATAATGTATTTTTCCTTATAAACATTTTTGTGTTAAAAATTATCTTGAATTAAATCAGCTTGACTTAAATGGCCTTGACTGTCAAAGCTCATGACGATCTTAGTTCTGATTTTAAACTTCCAAACGTGACTAAATCTTTATGGTGTCTCAGGAAAATGACAAGGGTGGTTGTTCTGGGTAGCTGGTAATTCCAGTTTTAATTCAAATCCTTGTCTGCCACTGATGCAATAGGTAGGCCTGTTAGCTAAAGCAGAAGAGGCACATCAGGCACTCTAGGGATCGCAACATCCTCTGGTAACTCAGATGCCATGTGAAATGCTTGGCTTTTTCAGCAAAACGGTACCACTGCAAGAAAAAGATTGTCAGAAGATGGGTACATTGTTTTATTTATAATAACTAAACACTGGTTACAACCTAAATTTCTAATAGTAGTGGATTTATTATGGTTCTAACATATAATGAAATATTTTGTAGCTATTAAAAATGATGACAAGGGAAAATGTTTATGATCTTAAGGAAAAGAGCGAAATACAGTGTGGAATATAAAAACACAATTAGATAATATATAGATAATTTTCTTTAACAAAGTTTATTAAAACTGAGTTAGAAACGGTTAACATATTTCCATTCATGCACACACAAATACTTAGAAAAAACAGATGGATATACTTTAAGCATTAATAGTAGTTACCTTGGAGTCATAGGATTATGAGGATTTTTATTTTCTTTATAGTTTACTATCTAAGCGCTTTATAATTTGAATGTATAAGGTTATAATCAGGGAAGAGTTTGTCTTAAACAAGGGAGAATAGGTTTAATTTAGCAAAACGCTTCTGCTTAAGATTAATGTGTCGAGAAAAATGGTAGAAGATTTTGACGTGGATTAAAAGGATTACTGGTGTCTTCCTTAGAAAACTATGCCTAAATCACATTATCTGGGCTATGGGATTCTATGGTGTTTGCACCTTTCAGTGTAGTAGAGCTATTTTGAAACTCTGTGAATTGCAGGTAACTGATATAGATGCAAAGGATTTCTTATAGAGAGAGATACAAATGAAACGTTCCTAGGGGGATCAATAGTCTCAGTAAAAGTCATTTTTGCATTTCTTTATAAATTCATTCTATACAGTGTTATGTGTATCTGATGTTTGAATTCTCCTTTGAGACAGTTATAACATCTTCCTGGACCCTTCATTAATTAAGTAGTTAAATACAATCTCTGACATGCATTCATATTATATTTGTATGAGAGTCATGGTTTTATCTTTAGAAATCTATATTCTTTAACATTCGCAAAGTTTTAAGGTAGTTAATGTGAAAGCGTTGTCAATTTCACCTCAAGTTTGAACCAGGTTAACAACATCTGTTGAGCATTTACCATGTGTCAAGTACCGTGCTATTTACTTTACATCATATCATTTTATTCTTACAACAACCTTCTGGATAAAAAGGAATTTAAAAATGAAGTACAGTAAATCCCATTCCTCATTTTACTTCATTTCTGTTTGATAGCGATAATCTTAGACTCTTAATTTGTACTATCTTGATGTCAGAGGACTCATTATTTGTTTCCAAGCTCTTAAAAATAGTTTATTAAAAACCGATTTGAAAACAGTATTGTTCATTATATTTAATCTCTAAAGAAGAAACTTTTCAGAAGTTATTTATACTCTTCATCCTGAAGTAGGTGCTCAAATGGTTTGTTGGCTTAGCATTGAAAGCAAAGAGGAGATTCCTGTCCAGATTGAGCAGAGTGGGAAAAAGCATGCCTTCGGAAAAACTACATATAAGAGTAGATCACAAGTAAAGGCTCAAGAAGAAAACTGTCAGAAACTTCACTCACTTTTTGAGGTTTGTGTGAGTAGCTGCTAGAACCTGTGGAGGGACAGTAACCACCAGGCAGCTCCTGAGAGCTATGAGGAAGAGCAGTCTGTTCTGGAAGATGCCATCAAAAAAGCTTTGAATATTTTCTACCCCCGTCTCTCTGCTTAAAATTTAAATTCTCCAGGGAGCTATTATCAAAAGAGGACAGTGGGGATGCAGGGAAGGCAGAAACATCTGCTGCCCATGAACTGTATAGGAATACCATGGAAGTGCCCCATGTTCAGGAAAATGGTGGAAATGCTGAAGGCTTTGGAGCAGACAAGCGGTGACTGAAGTGCTCAATCCATATGGGATTAATTTAGAAAGACTTCACGGAGGTTAAGCAGAATTACTGTGTAGAGGAGAGCTGTTGCTTGGAAAAAGTGCCTGTATGATATTGGCATGTAGTAGGCACTTACTGATATTTACAGAATGAATGAATGAAAGAACAATGCAAAAGACTAATCCATTCAACAAGGAGATACTGAATTCCAACTAGGGTTGGGGCACCCAGCAAGTTCAACTGTATGAAGAGGGAAAACTCGCCCAGTAGCAGAATGGTCCAGTGAATAGAACAAACAGAGGTAGTTGAGACAAAGTGTTCCCAGTTGATAGAATGCCTCAGATTCCATTATTAATTACCAGAGATAAAACGATAAATGTCTTACATGGTCCCTGTTGATTTCTCCAAAACGTGAAAGCAACTTTGGCTTCTGAATTTCTGACAGAAGAATCAGAAGCTCTGAAAATCGAATGCAGTGTAGAGGGCAGAAGCTGCCCAGTGCTGGCACCAGGCAAGTCTGTCTGGTGCGTAAGGAGTATCTCTGGCCTCAGGCCAGTCTCAGTTCTCTGTCTTTGGGGCCACCACTTTCCCAGTCTCTCAGACAACCAGTTTCCTATGCCCTCTTCCTTCTGTCCCAATAAAACCTAAGCTTGCACAGAAGGAGCAAATGGCAAATGATCTAACACCACCTTACACCTCTTTAGAGTCTTGTATTCAAAGTGCTTTCATAGTCCATTGAAGCTGTCTTGTTCAAAAGCAGCAGAAAGGATACCTCCTCCAGGAGCTGGTCTGGTTAATCTCTAATGGTGGAATTGTAGGTATTATGTTGAGCCTGTGGGATAATTTCAGAGATGCAGGAGTTCACTGTTCATCTGTGCAGGTAGCCTCTGATTCTGTGTGGAAACAGCATGGACTTCCCAGGAGACTGGGAACAAGAACATGCCAAGGAAGAACTAGCCAGATCATGCAAGGAATTTAGGATTAGCTGAAGGTTTCTAAGAAATACCTTTCTTCTTTCATTCTGGGACCTCTAAAATGAAGGTGATTTAATTAGAATTTGAAGTGTACCATAAGGAGATCAGAGCTGACTTTGGTCACCTGCATGCACACCACCTTTGAGACCTGTCAGATTTACCACCATCTTTGGGGAGCCCTGGAACAAAATCACCCAAACAAACCCTTCTGAGTGGAGGACCTACCCACCTTCTTTCGTGTTACTTATATTGTCATCTTTCGACTTTGGAGTTAGAACTGGGTTTCTGGAAGACTCCACAATGTCTTGGAAGCTAAACATTCAATACATGGACAATTGTGGAAAATAAAGAAAACTTAAAAGAAGAAGAAAATTATCACTAGTAATTTTACTATTTAGTGCTAACTATGTTCAGTTTGGTGTCTATCTTGTGTGCTTTTTAAAACAAAAATGGGATTATGTAATTTGTGCTTTTTAGTAAACATACAGTAAGCATCTCTTATCGTTAGTTATTCATCTACAACATGGATCAGTAAATGATAGACCACAGGCCAAATGTGGCCTGCAGCCTATTTTTGCAAATAAAGTTTTATTGGAACACACTCATTTACACATTGTCTGTGGCTGCTTTGATGCTGTGTTGGAAGAGGTGAATGGTTGCAACAGAGACCATATGGCCTGCAAAACCTGAAATACTATCTGGTTCTTTACAGAAGAAGTTCACCAACCCTGATCTACAACCTAATTAATAATCATAATAACTGTTGTCAAGCACTTGCTATGTTCTGAGGGCAGAATCATCCTTAGGAACATGGCTTCTGAGTCAGTCATCCTGGGTGTGAATCCTAGCTTTGCCATTGACATCTTCTGGGACTGTGGGTGGGTCTATAAGGCTCTTCAGGCCTTAGTTTCCTTGCTTGTAAAATGGGGATAATCCTATTATCTCAAAATGTGGTTGTGAAGCACTATGCCTGGTACAGAGGGACAATAATTTTTACTTATTATTCTTATCGTTTCTTAATTCTTATTTTCTCCACTTAGCCTCAAGGCAGCCCTGGGGGATTTCCATTCTTGTATGAGAAACATGAGGCTGACAGAGGTTAAGTAACTTGCTTGAAGTTTATCCAGGTAGTAAGTGGCTGCAAGGTCATTTATTCGTTACATTGTTTATTCAGTCAGTTGTCAAAGTCAAAATAAAAATGTAGGGATGAATCTCTAAATTTGATGTTTTATTTGGGAAGAAAGAATTGCAATTTGGAGCATACAGGCAGACCAGGTGGTCTTTGGTATGTCTAAAGAACAAGAGGAGGCTGGAGGCTTTATAGGGAGGAGAAATGTTATGTATTGTTATTTGAGAAACTTCATTGGTACTATTAAAGTTTAGGGAGCTGGCAAGTTTTGGTTGGTGAGTGACAGTGGTAGGTAAAATTAGTCTTAAGAGTTGCAGCAGGTTGTTTCATCAATGATTGGATATAAAACTGGTCTAAGGTTATATAGCAAGCAGTTTCAACATCCAGACTTGTAGAGAATTACATTTTTGGAGCAATGTTATATGCCCTGAGTGCTTTTCCCCCCTGAACTCATGACTCTGTTTTATTGGATATGACAAGAATGACCCAATTTGTATGATCAACTTTGACACAATCAACAAATATTTGAGTATCTTTCATGAGCCTGCTGCTTTCCTAAGGGCCAGGGACTCTGTGATGAATAAGCAGAGTCCTTGCCTTATAGTGGCTTCTACTCTTGACAAAGGAAGAAGACAATAGGAGATAAATAAAACAATAATTTCAAAATGTCATTAATTATGAAGAAAATAAAACCAGTTGGTGGTACAGAGCTTCTGATGAAGAGAGAGTTACTTGAACTAAGACAATCAGGACTGGTTTCTGAGGAAGTAACATTCAAGCTGAGGCCTGAAGATGACCATAAGCAAGTCACGCATCTGTCTGGGAGAACAACATTTTAAGTAAAAAGAGCACCTGGGCAGTCCCTGAGCTTGAAGTGGTTGGGAGAGGGGCAAGAAAGGAACAGTGAGGTGGAAGTGCTAGAAGTGTATGAGTGGCAATGGGAAGTGTGGTAGAAGATGACATTAGAGTTTGGGTTTTTATTCTCAGTGTGGAGAGTTTTAAGCAGGACAACAGGCAGGGGCAGATGGCCTGTGGGATGTAGGGGTGAGGAAGACAGAGGAATCTGTGAAGGATGATGCCTAGGTGTTAGTGTCAACAATTCATGGATGGTAATACAATGTACTTAGGTGTGGAAGACTGTGAGGAAGAACAGGTGTGTGTGTGTGTGTGTGTGTGTGTGCGTGTGTGCGTGTGTGTGTATCTGTGTAATTAAGAATTCATTTGGGACATTTTACATTTGAGATATCTTTTAGACAACCAAGTGGAAGCAATGAGGAGGCAGTTGGATTATTGAATTGAAACTCAAGGAAGGGTTGGGGCTGCTGATGTCAATTTGGGAGTCATCAGCTTGTAAGTAGTGTTTAAAGCCATGAGACTAAGTGAGATCACCAGGAAGAGTACAGATAGAGAAAAGGGTTCCAGATCACATTTTGGGATTCAAGTGAGGGTAACTAGCAAAGGAATGTTCAGTGAGGTAGGAGGGAAACTAGGAGAATATGGTTGTTAATCTAGGAAAGAAGATATTTCAAGAACATGATCAAACATTTCAAATGTTTCTGAAGTATCAGACAATTGCCCACAGAATCTGGGGAAAAGAAGGTTGTGTGTGACTTTGAAAAGAGGTTTCTGTGCAGTGGGGAAGGATGCCCAGTCAATAGGTTGAAGAGAGCAGCCTGTGATCAGTAAGAAAACCACTACCATATGATGAAGGAAAACCACTGCTGTTTGATGAATACTTAACTTTATGTTAGACATAAAACTTCAGCTGTATTAATTCTTAATTTGCACAACACAATGAATGGTAATGTTGTAAGTACTTTAGAGATGAGGAAACAGATTCAGAGAAGTTATGTACCTTGCCCAAGGTAACACAGCCATTACACATGTAAAGTGCTTAGATCTGGTCAGAAGTCTGTCTGGCTCTGAAGGCTTATGTCCCTAGACATTCTGCACATTGTCTTCTAAACAGGTCACAGGGAACATCTATAGAGATAGTTGTAGAACTCATGTCTGCTGTTAAAATAACCAGGGCTTTCTTTCTCTTTTTTTGGACAATTTGCATGTAAAATTATTCTGGACTGTGAGCTGTTGGGACTTTACTGCCATCTGCCATTATTCCTTTGCAAATCCCAGCTCTAGCACAATAAGATGAGGTGTTAGTGGTAAAAAGGTAATGGCTTATGTTCATAGAGCAGCAGCTCCAGAAACTCAAAATGTAAGTTCACTAATAAAAATATGAAGTTATCAGAACACTATAACTTTTCTGTAGTACTGCTCTGTGCATAACAAAAATATACAGAGGCTCAGAAGTGCAGTATAAATATTAACTCTTAATCTTGTAATTTTGGGTAACCTGACTCAGGACAAAAAGTCCAGCAAGATGGGACCCCAATAGTTGATACCCTTGTATTAACAATATAAGAAACAAATGTCATATATGGCAATAAGAAGTAATGTGTTCTGAAGAGAGCATCATGTGACTTGATACTGAGAATTAGTGTCATTCTTGTAGGGTTAAAGCTATCAATAGCTCAACTACTAAGAGCTGAGAAATAAGCTTCCTAGGAATCTCTGTGGTATGCAGGCTAATGGCGTATGCCTGGCTTCAGGCAGACGTGGCTTTGAATCCTGGTTTCTTTGCATCTTAGTTGTGTGACCTTTTAAAGTTTCAGTGTTCTCCATCTGTCAGATGGGGATAACCCCACCTACCTCTTAGGGTTGTGAGGATTAATGATAAAATGTTGAAATTATAGAATAAACGGTAGTGGATTTTATTATATTTGCAAGTGTGAAGGAACCAAATTGCTTGCTTTATTTATTGTGTAACAATAAGAACGAGTACAGCTGCATACATAGATTCCTACATTTATTTTTCAAAGAAACACTTCTGTCTCCAGGGAGCTATTACAAGTTTTACATGTTCACATTAATTCCAGAGAATTTATAATCATAAAATCCATTTATAGCCCTCAGTTGCCAAGCAACAAAGGACAAAGTACTGAGTATTTCCTTTTATTGCAAAAGGTTTGGCTTTTCCATGTTGGTCTTGAAATCAACATTTTTTCAGAAAATACAGAACAGTAAAACTTAATATCATATTTCCAAGGTTTAGTTGGCTTTGTTTGTGGATGGACCCAAAGCTGAAAGAAATATATTGTTATTATTGTCCTGTTCTTAAATAGTCTAAAGCATTTTGTTCTAATGTTATAGTAAATCTGTAAGAAGTTCTGAAGTTGAGAAACTGCAAATTCATTTTAAGGAGATAACTTTTTTCAGGTTACCTATGTTCTGTGAGGCTCTCACTTTGAAGGAACTGGTTTGTTTTTCTATCAACTGTCTTTCAGGAAAGGCTGGAGTGGTATAAAATTCATACAGAAAAATGTTATCTGCTGACCTTGTGAATCACTGACCTCAAATAGGTCATTCAGCCATGCCTTGGCAGGGTTTGGGGAAGCTGGCTCAGAACTGAACTAAATTCTCTACTTCCTTAAAAGGGATCAAAGTTTTTAACTGCTTCTGTTGTTTTTGTTTTTGTTCATGAAAAACCAGAAGTAAAGGTTTGAAAGTTCATATAATCCAGAAGGATATATTACTATTTAATATCCTATAAACAATTTCAGTACAACTCACATTTAACCGCTCATAAAAGTATGCATGGGAAACATGTTTTTTAATTTACATAGATTTTTTTTTTTATTGAGCTGTATTAAAACAGTGCAAAAGCAGATTAGACATCTTTGGAATTTTACTGTCCTTGTTCCTATATGTGTTCTTTATATGTGGTGGATTCTATAGATGCAAAGAGGGGAGACAGTGATCCTCTTTTTTCTTCCATTGTTGAATTAGGAAGCTTGTGGCTTTGAAACAAATCTATTGATAAGTCTCATAAAAGGTCCTGAAATGGAAAAGGTTCCCTTGAGCCCCCTCACAGGGCGTGTGACAGAGGGAGTGGCTTGCTTCTTCAGTGCCTCGCTACTCAAACCTCTAGGGGAATGTAGAGACAGGCAGGCCGTGGGGCTCTGACCCCACAGCAGTGTCTAGGGGTGAGTGCTTATAGCTCCTAAAGCCCCAGTGGATGTGTGTTACAGTGTGATCTTTTAGTTTTACCATGTATAGGCTTGTGTTAACCAGCTCAATGAGACCTTCCACCTTGTGGCAAGGACAGAGAGCTTTCTGTATCACAGGTTCTTGCCTTGGTGTACCAGAAGGATCGAACCTGGACTTGGAGAATGAGTGCAAGGTTTTATTGAGTGGAAGTAGCTCTCAGCAGATGAGGGAGCCAGAAGGGAGATGGTCTTCCCCTGGAGTTGGGCCACTTGGTGGCGTAGACTGGGTTCTCCTCCGACTGCCCTGGCCAAATTCTGTCTTTCTGCCGGCCAGCATGCTGGTGCGGGTATGTTTCTCTTGACATCCAGCAGCCCCTCCACTGATGTGCTCCTCTTGACCTCCAAATGCTTCTGTCTCTGCCTTGTTAGGGTCTTGGGTTTTTATAGGCACAGGATGGGGGCGTGGCAGGCCAGGGTGGTCTTGGGAAATGCAACAAAAATGCCTGTCCTCACCTAGGTCCGTGGGGGTGGAGCCCAGCTAGGGACTACACTCTCCTCTACCCAGCACTCCCATATCAGTCCTATGTGCAGGAAGAGGCAGAAATGTCACTGACAAATTATTATAATTCCACAAGATAGCTAGTCAAGGCTCTTCTGCTAAGAGTAAATATTCTTTGGAACAATTTTTCTGTGTGAATATGAGTAAGATCTAGCTGTAAGTAGGCTAATTCCAGTCAATCAGAAGAGGGACGCTTTAAAGTCTGTTATCCATCCATCTCAAATGTTCCTTAAGAAGCATTTGAAAAATTACCATTAGCTTTTTTTATCTTTGTAAGGTATAAGACAAACAAAAATTTGCTTCCTTTCCCTGAGAGAGGCAGGTTTCTGTGTGAGAATCTGAAATAACCTTTAATGATCGTGAGGAGGTCAGGTCTGTGAAACAATGCTCAAAACCTGTCCTCCCCTTTACTGGCTTTTTGTGAAAACATTAGACAAAACAAAAATCTGTAGGCAGCCACCAACATTAACATGTGTTTATGTTGCCAATTCATTCTTAACCCAACTTCAAAGTTTCCTTCTCACTCTGCCACTTGTGTTATGCTTGTTTATAGAGTTTGGCGTTTTATAGACTCTTGCATTGCCATCAACTCTTGGTCCGTCACACATAAAAAAAAAAAATTGAGCCTTAACAAATTGACATGTGCCTAAAATCAGATTGATAAGTTTCAGGCAAGACCCTTGTCTTCTCATTCCACGTCCGACGCTCTTTTCATCTGCACACCATTCTGCCTACCCAGAGGGAAGAGCAGGGAAAGACGTGTATTGGCCCATTAGCTTCCATATTCTAGAGCGAGGTGTCAGAAAAAATACTTAAGTAAATATAGCATTTGGGAAAATCACCTCCCTTCTATCCTCTCACTCACTTACCCCTAGCCATTGTATCATAGCTCACAAACTGTCCACTGGCTCCCCAACTCCACTCCCTCTTCAGGACAAGTCAAATTTCTATCTTTTCGGACTTTGCCTAATGCCCTGCTTGGATGTCACTGATTTATCATGAGTTCGACCATCAGTTTATTATTCTGAGCCCGGTCTTAGGGGAGTGGAGGCAGGGACCAGGGACCAGGGGAGGAAATGGAATGAGATGCACATAGTGTGTGCCGTGTACCAGTAGTGGATTCATATACGTTATCATGTTTCATCTGCAAGCAACTCTCTAAGGTGGTAAAAACCCATCTGCTTTATCCAGATGAGGAAGTAGGCCCGGAGAAGTTAAGTAAGAGTAGAATTTAACCCAGGTCTGCCTGACTTGCAGTTTTCCAAGTCTCATGCTCTTCTTACCTCTGGGTCACATGGGGCTCCCTCCTTCTAGAGCACACTTCCCTGCTTTGTTTACTTGGTTAATTGCTGTTCACTCAAGGTTCTGGCTTTGGCGTCATTCCCTCAGGGGCTCCCAGTGTGTTTCTACCGTACTTTGCACTTAACCTTTCAAAGCGTGTAATGAATGCCTTTTTTCTGTGTCTGTCTCCTATAGACACCTGGAAGGAGGGAACTATGCCTTCTTTGTCCCTGTAGCCTCAGCACCTAGGGACTGGTACATATCGGTCACTCAAATGTATGTGTTGAGTCAATAAATAAAAAACTCGAATCCTTTTTCCAGGATTCCAAGTCTTCTGGATTTCTTTTTTATCCTGCAATTGGCTGAAGACTAGGTCCTCAGACAGTGCTCTACTGGACTGTCCTTTCCCTCTCTGCCTGACTTGGGAGGACAGAAAGGCATTGCTGAGGCAGGACAGGCACCCTAAAAACCACAGGTGAGCAGTTTTCTTGTCACATCTTTCTGAACTTGTGCCATGTAGTGTCAGCCAGGGGACACTGATTTAATATTTAACACTGTACATTTCAGGTGAGCCAACTCACCCGTAGAGCCTGTGGGTGGTGTCTCCTCCTTAGCTGTCCTCCTTTTGAAAGGCTTTTCCCCTCCCTCTCCTGCCTCCTCCTTTTCTCCCTTCTGTTTTTCTTCTTCATCTTCCTCCTCCTTTTTTTTGGCCATGGGCAAAATTAGACTTTCTAATAGGCCAAACCAGAACAATAATTCTTCCAAACCTTGGTTGTAAAATCAATGAGATTACTCATTTCTGTAAGAGATGTTCCTGTCATTTAAAAGAAATCGTCAGCTTCTCTTTCCCAAATTTATCTTCTATGGCTAAAGTTAATATTGCTTGACATGCAGTCAGTTGTGTTTTCTTTCTTTTTGTTGTTGTTTTATTTATTCTTGTATATATTAGCATTAATGTGTATTGTTGAAGGAAAATGGATATAATATAAAAGTTTAATCCTCACATCGTAGGACTGGGAGGAGGCTTAGCTGTAAGGTTCTCAAACTACTGGAAAAATTGATTCCCAGGCTCCCAGAAAGGCCAGAGGATCATGCTTAATTTATATTTCAAATCACTAATTTAAAAGGAGAAGCAAGAACTTGATAATGTACTATTAAAGACCCGGAAATACTTTCACCGTGATAGAGGTTACATGATGCAATGAACTAGTCACTTTCCCTTCTTACTTTGAATCCCATTAAAATGGGATTAAATTAACAATTAAATTAAATTAAAATGGAATAGATTATTCACTGAGAAGCTGTGCAAAGCCACAAGTGCAGCTCTCTAAAGACATTGAGCCAACCAGCAATCATTTATTCTTTACCCTGAGTGATTCCTAAGTTTGTGAAAAAGCAAGGAAGGATGGATTCATGTGGCATTTTAGTAACAGTAATGCCAAAGGAATGTAGATCCATAACATTTTAAAGTTGCATAGGGC
Source organism: Cacajao melanocephalus (assembly GCA_963573385.1). Taxonomy (NCBI): domain Eukaryota; kingdom Metazoa; phylum Chordata; class Mammalia; order Primates; family Pitheciidae; genus Cacajao; species Cacajao melanocephalus. Next base: position 9,962 of record CAUYLG010012744.1, on the reverse strand, counting down.
TGATACCATCAGCAGGCACACCCACCTTCTTTCCTGCAAACGGAAGCCAAATCTGTTCAGATAGAGGAGGAGAGTCCTTGAACCCAGAAAGAACAAGTTCTGACCCAGTTCTATCAGATAGATTGTAATTGATTTAAGCCAGTTATCATCATCGCAGTTTTCCTCTCTCTTTTTCCTTGGTCTTCATAATTCAGCACTGCAACTCTTATTTACAACTGGTTCTAGTATTTCTAGGGTAAATGCTAATATTTGCTATTTGCTGAAGTACTTAATAATTTAACATGTCTTAAATTTTTATTAGACATGTCATTGTTTTTATTAACTTTTAGTGCTTTTCTTCAACCCTACATTCTTTTACTGTTTTTTTTTAAACTCTGCAGAAAGCAAAGTTGTTCAGGAACATGTACGTTATGTTATAGTAGAAAACACCTGAGCCCCTACAGTGACAATTGTGTTATTGCAACTTGAGCAATACTTAAGCTAAGACAGCTTCTCTGATAAATGGAGATGATCGTAGTACCTATCTCATAGAATGAAATTGTTGTGAGGATTAAATGAGAAAGTAAACGTAAAATTCTTAGCATAGCATTGGTACATAATAAATGTTTGCTAAACTTACCAAGTGTTATCAATCTTCTCCATTGATTGTCTCTCAAATGGCTTAGCTTGTATTTCTTTTGCTCCTTACTAGAACTCCTCTGGATCTCCTACTATTTGTTAGCATTTCTTTTAAAATCTGGGTTCCACATCCTCAAGATCTGACCTGTGCATAGAGGAAAGGAATCACACTGTCCTAGTTCTGTACTCAATACTTTTATTACTATAACTCTACATTGGTTTCCTTGTCTTTTTAAAACTTGTAACAAAACTAGAAGACCCACGTCTTTGTCATCTATTTATTCATAAGCCAAATTTCCCCATATTATATTTACATAATTAGAAAAACCAATGCAGACCTGTATGCTTAACCTGCTAAATCTCATCCTGTCAAGGTCAGCCATAAATGCAGTCAGTCAAGATTAGAGTCTGACGCTTTCTACTGTATCGTACCCTGCCCACTTTCTTCAGACTGTCTGCATGTGCGTCCAGTTTGCCTTCTCTATATTTATCTGAATTACAAATAACACCGTTGAGAAGGATGAGAGCAGACAATTTTATGCTGAATTTTAAGATTTTCTCCAGGTTAGCTTGCTGGGGGACAGTTATTCTCCCAGGTACAAATTCACCTGATTCTAACATAATTCCCTCTACATTTCTCCACCTTAACTACAAATACAGCCATTTTTGACCTCTCCTCTCTACTCCCCAGTTGTATCAAAAGCTCCTCCTAAATGTCTGCTTGGGTCTGACATCACACTGCAATGTTCTTGCGTGTTGACCCCTCTGTGCTCCCCTCTCCTGCCTTAGTGCTGCTCACTGATGTATCCTTGACACTTAGCACACCGCTCTTCATTACATACGCGGTGAATGTTGAATGAATGAGCAAGTTCATTTAGTGTCTAGTTGAAGTAAAGATACACATTTCCATTGAAAGTCTCCTACTCTGCCAGTCAGGCAGCTGAACAGGAAAGGCAATGAAGTCCATTTGCACAGCTAGTTCTTGGTAGACACATGTAGGCTCCTGGATGTTTTCTGCTGTTCTCAGAGTTCAGCAGCCAAGATTTTAACAATCTTTGCCAGATTTTTGCATGTGGGACAGTTTTAGAAAACCCATGTGGGGGTTGCCATCCTGTTACACAGTGTGCCTGAACTATTTATTTACTCAAGTTGAATAAAGGTTAATTTTTATTTTATCTCTCAATTATCAGGCACATAAATTCCAGGTGATTCATGTCATGTTAAAGTCCAGCCAGAGACAGTCTTCTAATTCAGTTATTATTTCCAACAATGGGTCACATTACTTCTGTTTGAAATAACTGATTAGATTCTTCCTGGGTCAATGTAAGACTATCTGTACAAGGAAACTGGGAGATTCCCAGGATTCCAGGTTGTTAGGTGGAGTTTTTCTTGGGGGCAGTGCCCTGCTGTTCACTTCTATCTCTAAGAGTACAAAAGAGTACGTGGCCCCATGCAGGTAAACTCCTCATGCTCCTTCCCCGCTCCTCATCCAATTCTCTTGTATTTCCTATTTCAAGTCACCAGCATGACCGTCAAGACAGTCATGGGACTGGGGGATCACCTAGATTTCTTACAGTCAGTCACAAAATTCAATGACTTGTCCTCCCAAATACTACTCACATGTAGTGATGTGGTAAATGTTTAATAACCAACTCTCTAGGTTTGGGGGAAGGGAAAGTCGGGAAGCAGCCCTGATTTGTAGCATTTGCTAATTTCCATGGTTAAATACTCTCACTGTGGCTGATTTCAAGCTGCTTACGTGATGTTAAATACGAAGTTGGAAGAGATGTGCACAAGCATGTACAACCTGGCTCCAGCACATTGCTGCATAGTCTTTCACTTTCCTGACCACACCTCACCAGGTCAGACTTTCATGGTATTCGAGGCCCTAGGATCTGTTTCTGTTGATAGTGGCAGCCTTGTTGGCCCCTGCTTCTAGAAGCTTTTCCTGGCACCTTTTGCTCCCGTTGAGTCATTAAAATGCCCCACAATGCCCTGTGTGCATCTCTGTTGTCACATTATCACTGTGATATGTTTTTATGTCAGTTTTTGTTACTGGTCTCTCAACTTCTTGAGAACAGAAAATGATGGTAATGACAAAGGGTAGCATTTATTCAGCTGGGACCTATGTTAAGCACTTTGCATGTATTACCTCCTTTAATTCCCACAACAACTCTATGAGGTAGATGTTCGTATTAGCCTCATTTTATAAATAAGGAAAGTGAGACACTGGGAGGCTAGCTAACTTGTCCCAGCTTGCACAGCTAAATCTCAGCAAGGATGTAAACCCTAGCCCGACTATAGAACCATAATCCTTAACTACTATTGCTCCTTTGTATTTGGGTCCCTAACCCTTAGCACTGTGCCTGGCCCATAGAACGTTAAGAAATACAGTGTGAAAAAAAAAAGAAATACAATGTGGGAAGTTTAATGTCGGCAATGTTCTTGACTAGTCTCTTGCACTAGTCTTGCCCAGCTTCAGTCTTATCTTTCAGAATTATAAACCTAATCACATCATTCCCCTACTTAAAGTTTTTCAATGACTCTATCACTTTCAAGATAAAGTTCTTACCATAATACACTTTCCACCATTCATAATTACATTTATTCATTCAAAGCTTTATTTACTCATCTAACAAGGTCAACAGTTATTGAATAGCTATCATGTTCTAAGTCCTGTTCTGGATGCTTAGGATCTATATAATAAAAATAATTTTTGCCCTAGAAACGCTTAAAGTTGGGCAGAGAGAAACAGATGCACAACACATAATTGCTATAGTGGCCGAAATAAAAGCATGGACAGCTGGCAGTGGGGTCCAGGAGGGGTGTGGCCCTCAGTCTCTGCCATGTTCTTCGCCTGCCTCCTGGCTGTGGTCAGACTGTGGGCACATTTCCACATAGTCCTGCTGTTGATTATTTGAATTTATTTGCACATGCCTTTTTTGTTCCCAGGATGTTTATCATCTTTTACCTAGTGAATCCCTACTTAACCTTAAAAAGCCCCCTCAGTGTCACTGACATGAAGTCCTTGGCTCATCCCAGGCTAGCCTAATTGAAAGGCTTCCATAGTATCCAAGCACACGTTCATCATTACTTAACATCTTGCATTGCTATAGCTGGTTTTCTTGTCCCTCTCACTGGACTGTGAGCTTGTTACTGATTTTGTTTCAGGACACAGAGTGAACACTAAGTAAGTGTGTAAGTAAATGAATAAAGCAATTAGTCAATTAATAATTGGTAATATCTCTAAGAAAATGTCATCCTTACTTCTCTAACTCGTGACTGGTTGTGTCTCCACATACCAGTGTTAGATTTTAGATCTGGTACTACATTTAATGGATTTTCAAGACAGAAGTATTCTTAGCAAATGAGAGAAGGGGAGTATTTTATTTCTCTTCCTCTCCTCCATCTTCTTTTCTTCCTCTCCTCTCCTTCTTCTTTGAAATATCTATTGATATTTCCACTCTGTTTTTTCATGAACACTGGCATGTCAGAGAGAAACTATGTTTAAATCCGGAAAGTAACCATTTGGGAGACCCTCATTATGATTTTTTAAATCTTTTAACTAGAGTTGTTGGGACAAATTTTGTCATGTTGCCAGTTGTCTGAATATTCTGGGTGTTATTATGTGGCACCAAGTGCAAAAGAATAAATAAAGAAGAAGGCCACACCAGGGTTGGGGAAAGTGATGAAGAAAGCTGTTGGATAGAAATAAGAAAAGGTCTTTGTATAGTATTGGCAGGTGGTGAGCAGAGAAGGCAGGGATTCCTGAAAGCAAGGTCTTTGCTGTGTCTTCCCTGCTCAAACCCTTGGAGAAGCCGCAAAGGCATATATAGATTTTTTAGAAGGTCCTGGTGGGACTTGGGTTTGTTTGTAGTACTCCCTCATGGACTGATCTTCATAACCAAGTGCCTTTTTACTGTCTGCCTAAGGCCAGGGGCAGCAGGATGTGTTACTGTCTTGCGGCTCTTGCTATGCCTGGAAAGGGAGGCAGAGAATTAGGGTGAGGAATGGCTTTGCTTTACAAAAGCAATAAGGGGACAGCTTCGCTGACACACCCAGGAGGCGTAGGCAGCTTCTCCCTTTGTGAGCAAGACTGTGGCAGCCCTTTCTAGCCACAGAAGTAAAGAGTGGAATCTGATTTCAAACTGAGCCTCCCTGACAGGGGATCGGATGCCTAAGGATGCCCTCTTGGCAGGCTTGGGTGTTATAAACAAGTGTTTAAAACATTTAGAGCAAAGTGATTATTTTTAAAAGCATGAGATTTATTTTAGGAGCCATTTGAGAGTTGTTCTCTGTGTGTAAAACATCCTGAAAACAGTTTTTTCTGACACTGAGATTTACTCTGTTGAATAATTTCCTTTGGATTTTAAAAACCCTCCCTTGGAGTCTAAGAGGAAGCCAGCTACTGCAGGGATCGTCTCTCCTTATTCATTAAGGTGTTCAGGCAAGCCACAGCCACAGCTCTAGGCAGGTCCTAGAGCTGTGGCCCATCTCCTGTTTCTACCTGGGGGAGCAGCTGGGGGCAGGTGGGCGATGGAAAGCAAGTGACACAAGAGTCAGGTCTTAGAATCTATGGGCCACCTCCTATTTCTACCTGGGGAATTCTGTGGGGGATGGGGAAGGGAGGGTGCTATATAAAGCAGATGGGACACCAGCAGGGGCTTCAGTGGAAAACAAAACAGATTCCTCCCTCCATCTGCTTCCCTTAGCAGTTGGCTTGCCCAAAGCCCAGTGAAGCAGTAGAATCATGTCAGTCCTCCCTGCAGTTGGCTGGCATTGCTGGGGAGGCAGCGGAGCAGGGCAGTGGTGAGAGCATGCTCAGAAGCCTGGGTTGGCTTCCCTGTGTGTCGCTTTCAAGCGGTGTGACTCTGGGCAAGCTGGTTAACCTGTGTAATCACTTGGCCTTTTCTGTAAACTGGGAGTAATATTGATGGCCACCTCCTAGGGCTGTTAGGAAGATTAAATAAGATCACGTAAGCAAAGTGCTTGTTCTTTTGCTTGGCCCAGAGTGAGAAATTCAAACTCTGAGTGTCCCTAGATAACTGCAGACGTATTCAAATTGATCTCCCTTCTTCTCTTCTTGTCCCCTTATAATCTTCCCACAAGCAACCAGAATGACCCTCAAAAACATAAAGCATATGTTGTCACTCTCCAAAGGCTTCCTACTGCTCTGCCCTCCTGTCCTACTCCCATGTTCCTGTGCCCCAACCCATTAGATGATCTGTTTCTTGCCATGCCATTTTCTCCACCTGGCACACTCTGCCCTTAATCTCTGCATGGCTGGCTCCCTCCTGAGAGAGGTATCCACATAGAAAAGCACTCCCTCCATCAGTCTATTACACCAGGCTGTTTTGTTTTTCTCACTCTCTGAAAATATTTGTTATTTCTTATATGTCATGAGTGTTCTACCCTACTCCCAATGTTGCCTTCTTTCCCTCTGTTAGAATACAAGCCCTCTACAGGATTCTTGTCTTCTTCTTTTTCACAGCTATGTCCCCAGAACCTTGTGCAATGCTTGGCACATGGTAGGTACTTAGTAAATTGTGGTCGAATCAATGAAAGAATCAATGTCTTGCCCATCCTAGCCTTTCTTCAAATTCTAGCTCAAGACTCAACTCCACTATGAGGTCATTTCTTTCCATTTAAATTTCTAGGAATCTCTCCTGTGAATCCAGGAGGCGTGTGGGATATATTCCACTCATTTTCCTCTTAGCTCATGTCAACAAATTGAGTTGGTGATGTCTCTCCTGTACTATCTTCACAATTCTATAATGGTAGGGAAAGAAGAAAAGCCTCCAAATTCTTTTTATGAAGCTAGCATAAAACTAGAGGAGTACTGGTATGGGGAATAGAAAGCTGAACTATGACGTATTTAAATTGTACCTGGAAAAAAACCCACCCAAAAAATTTACTAAGACCTCATTAAATTATCTATCACCTATTTCAGATTTTCACTTTTCCCAGCAGTGTGAATTTCCACTGCTGGGAAAAGTGGGAAAAAAAAAGCAACACCCTAGTTATTTCAGATTCTACAGATGTGAATATTATAATCCTCTAGCAAAGCAAAGCAAAGCATGAAGCAAAGTGTACCTCACAGAATGGAGATTGGGAGTTGCCAAAGATAATACCTGCATCATGCAGTGCTCTTGACACCCTTCTAAATGATGGGATTGGTGCATTTGTTTTTCCGTGGCAGCTTAGAGAGCAATTGACTCCCCCAAAACTGGCTCTCCTCTGCATTTAGCACAAATAAACTCCTTGCCTTAGTTTAACCCTTAGATGTTGGCTTTTAGATATTGGCTATTGACTACCAACTAGTGGCAATCAGGAGCTACCATTCTTTGGTAATTGTCTGGTGGGGTGGGAGGTTCTTGTGCCACTCAAACTGCTACAGTAAGACAAAGATTTAGTCAGAGGGCTCTAAAGGAAACTCACATTTCAAGGCCCTTTTGTCGTTGGGTGCTAATGTATTCTTCTGCTCGGAAACTGCAGAAAGGATGGGGTGATGGAGGGCATACAGAACAGAGAGCATATGCCCTAGTTTTGACACCTCTTTACTAAGGATCATCAATCCAGTTCTTGCTAGTGAAGATATTCATTCATTCATTCATTCATTCATTCATTTATTCAGTCATCCATCCATTCAACAAATACTGTTTTTTTCAAAGAAAAAGGTCATTTTATTCTTACTCTGAGATGAACTTCTTATATAACTTTGTGATTACAAAAGTAATACATTTAAAAAATAAAACAGAAGTATAAAGAAGAGAAAACAAAACAAAGCACGATCACTAAAGATAATCACCATGAACATTTTGGATTCCATCTCTCTGGCTTTTCTATGCATTTGTTATCCAGACACATGTACTTCCCCATTAGCTGGCTCTGGAGTCCTAGAAAATATTTACCTCATTCTTCAAATGACCTCTCTCTCTCTTTCTCTCTCTAAAAAAGGGGGAAAAAAAAGCTTTAGCACTATGAAGTTACAGTGACAAATAAGACAACTATGATTTTTGCCCTCATGAACCTTTTAATTAAATCATTAGGAAGCTTTGATTTGGGAATTATTAGTCCAAAACCTTAGAAACATCATGTACTTTCAACCTTGCTTTTTATGTAGTCTCAAAAATTCCATATTTATGTAGTCAAATTTATAGACTTTTTTTTTCTGTATATTTTTTGGTGTTCCCAGCATGGTTTAAGAGTCTTCTTCTCCTTCCAAAACATACAGACATATGTGCCTGTTTTCTTCTAGCAGTATTATGGCTTCTCTAAATCTTCTATACATCTAGGAATTTGGTGAAGTGAGATGCTAGTATAGAACCTAGCTTTTTTTTTCATGGACATAAAATGATACATTTATCACAAACTAAATTCTCATAAATATCTTTGGGTTTATTTCTAGAGTTTATTGTGTTCAAAAGTTTGGTCTGTTTATTGTTACAACACAATATTTATATTACTTTGTACATCTTGTTGGTGAATATCCTTTTTTTACTCACGTTTTTTACTCTCCTGAATATTTTCACATTAGCATTCTTCGAGATAAACTTTAGAATCAGTTTGTTTCCTTAAGAAAGTTTTGATTGTAGATACATTAAATTTATAAATTAATTCAGGAGTATTTACATCTTTATACTATTGCCTTTTTTATGCAAACAAAATACACTCTGAATTTATTAATCTTCTTAATTATATTAGGATTTTAGAGTTTCTTCTTTTGATTTAATTTTATTCCTAAAAATTGTATTCCTATTATAAATGGATCTTTCTGCATTATATTTTCTCAGTAGCTGTTGTTTTAATATAGAAATCTATTTTTTATACATTACTTTTGCGATGGTCTTTTTATTGAAGTTGCCTATTATTTTGAAGAAGTTTTAGTTGGTATTCTTTGATTTATAAGTTTAAAATATATGTCATATGCAAATTATTTCCACCTTTCTGACATTCATACCTCTCTTCCTTTTCTTGATTAAATGGGATGCTAGTGCATTTAGCAATGTATTATGTAATAACATGATAACGAAAATACTTACTTTAATTTTACCATAATGAATATACAGTAATTCTAATTTTTTAAATCATTAAACATGACACCAGCTCTTATTTGTTTTTGTTTTTGATAAGTGACACAGAATCTTGCTCTGTTGCCAAGGCTGGATGGAGTGCAGTGCTGTGATCTCAGCTCACTGCAATCTCCGCCTCCTAGGTTCAAGCGATTCTCATGCCTCGGCCTCCCAAGCAGCTGGGAGCATAGGCGCCCACCACCACCCCAGCTAATATTTGTATTTTTAGTATAGATGGGATTTCACCATGTTTGCCAGGCTGATTTCAAACTCCTGGGCTCAAGTGATCTGCCCACCTCAGCCTCCCAAAGTGCTGGGATTACAGGCATGAGCCACTGCACCCAGTGGCTCTTATTTGACGTTAGTTTTCTGTCATACATACAATATATATGTGCATATGGATATATATAATCTTAAGGATGTGTTCATTGGAATTGATGTTGAATTTTTAATGCCTTTTAGCATTAAGAAGGTCAAATACTATTTTACCTTTGATATATGAATTCTAGTGTTGAGTCATCTTTGTGTTTCTTAATGATAAATTTTTCTTTTAATGTTGAATTTCATTTGACAACATTTTAATTAGGATTTGAGTATACTATTCACAAATAATATTAGTCTATGGTTTTCTTTTTTTTTTTTTTGAAAGAAAGAAAAAGAGAGGAAAGAAAGTGAGAGTGAAAGAAAGAAAGAAAAGAATGTAAGAGAGAAAGAAAGAGGAAGAGAAAGAGGGAAAGAGAACAGGATTCTTGTTCTATTGCCCAGGCTAAAATGCAGTCTAAAAATGGGTATTAAAAACCTCTTTTATGCCAATAATTGCGCTTAACAATGGAGACAGGAAGGAATAAGGGATGAAAATAACAAGCATCCAACTGGTGTTTTACTTAAACCTGTGAAATGCTATGCAATTGCTGAGGAGTGATTTACTTCCAATAATGTGGTCACTTTTAAAATAGGTGTAATGTGACACTGAGAAAAATGTATGTTTTGCGGATTTGAGGTGGAGAGTTCTGTAAATAATTATTAAGTTTACTTGTTCCAGGTCTGAGTTCAAGTCCTGGATATCCTTGATAATTTTCTATCTCGTTGATCTGTCTAATATTGACAGTATAATGTTAAAGTCTCCCACTATTATTGTGTGCGAGTCTAAGTCTCTTTGTAAGTCATTAAGAACCTGCCTTATGTATCTGAGTGTTCCTGTATTGGGTGCGTATATATTTAGGATCGTTAGCTCTTCTTGTTGCATTGATCCTTTCACCACCATGTAATGTC
>CAUYLG010012743.1:0-10208 GCA_963573385.1 Cacajao melanocephalus | reverse complement strand
TTGATCGCAAGAATGCACTCCCGCCTGGCTATTTCTAAATAAAAAAAAAAAAAAAAAAAAAAAAAAAAAAAAAGCTGATTCTCCCAGTCATTCTGATATTCTGATGCAGGTAGGATATGTCACAAAATACACATTAAAAGTTAAATAAATGCCAATGTAAACTTGAATTAATAATGAAAATACTTGTATCTTACTAAAAGCAATGTCAATCTTTCTAGCCCCTTGATGGGATATGATATGGTGTGGTAGCAGTGGCTCTGTGTTTAGATCCAAACTTAGTTTACACTGACTTTATCATCTACTGGTTTAATGATTCAGATCTTTATTTCACCTTTAAAATAAAGTGGCATTGTCTGTAAAATGAAAGAAAAAGTATCTATGTTGTGAAAGTAAATGAAATAACATCTATAAATCACTTAACATTGTGAAAGTAAATGAAATAATATCCATAAATCACTTAACACCTGCCACATAAATACTACTCCACATATTCTTGATTTGTCTTTTGTCTTGATTTTGTTATTTGACCAAGTCATTTTGTTTCTACTTTTATCCGTTGAGTTCTCACAGAAAGAATGCCAGAAGAAATACTATGGGACATCCATCTTTCCAAACATTCTGTGACATTCTCACTGCTTTCCAGAAAGTCAGGATATCTGGGCATACACTGTAACTAGGTGAACTGGGTTGTCTCTTACCAACTCAGCACCTATGCCCTTCCAAGGCTGAAAACTACATTTCCAAAAATCCCCTTCCCTGTATGGTTTTGGCTTAGAGGCTGCTAAAGAGAGGAACTGTGACTCCAGGGCCAAAGTGAAGAGGCAACCCTATTCCCAGAAGATGTGGTGGAGAGGCTTGTGGCTCTCCATGGACATCTCTGTGGGTTCCCGGTTTTGGATCATAGTGACTGGGAACAGCAGCTGCTCAAACTCATGGGTGAGCTCCAGCTTCTCTGCCCATTCCAGTGCTTCAGGCTAAAGTCATCAGGGACTGTTTTCCAATCCTCCAGCTGCAGCCTGCCAAACAGTCACTTCCCTAGTGACCTACATTTGTGTAAGCCTTCATCCCTCTGTTAACTTTCTTATTCCATTGGTACTTACAGTGATTCTGGTTTTCCAATCAAACAGTGACTGATGCACCAGAGCAGTGGTCCCCAATCTTTTTGGCACCAGGAACCAGTTTTGTGGAAGACAGTTTTTCCATGGAGTTGGGATGGGGGGATGGTTTTGGGATGAAACTGTTCCAACTGCAGATCATCAGGCATTAGAGTTTCATAAGGAGCACACCACCTAGATCCCTCACATGCACAGTTTACAACAGAGTTTGTGCTCCTGTGATAATCTAATGCTGGTGCTCATCTGATAGGAGGTGGAGCTCAGGCAATAATGCTTGCTGCCTACTGCTGACCTCCTCCTGTGTGGCCTGATTCCTAACAGGCATAGACTGGTACCAGTCTGGCCTCGAGAGTTGGGGACCCTGCACTGGAGTACCCTGGCACTGACTCTTGTATTATCTCTCCTGGCTAATGTGCTTTCTAGCAAATACTTATTTGATATAGGGTACCCCAACCCACATTCCAATTCTCTTGAACTGTCCTCAGGAGAATACATCTACTTTCAAGCAGTCTGGTTTTATTTCACCTTTAACACGTTGGTCTTCGTTATTATGCTTCAGCAAAATTGAGCATCAAGTGTGTCAGGATAATGACCTCAGGGCCACGCTAAAAGTGCGGTCTAGGTCAAAACAAGCTCTAAGGCCTCTTCAGTCCTAAAGTTGTTAAGTGGAAGTATTTAAAGAACAACTGGCATTGATATTTAAACTAGCTACTGCATTTGATTCTAATATTCAATCATTAGTTGCAATTTTATATCATCAGTTTCTTATATTTGGCAAATAGTATAGAACATTTTTTTTCAGATACTGGCTCTAAAGTAAAACCCAAAATAAACCAATCTTTGCTTCCCAGATGATGAATCTATTGTCTTCCAAAAACTTCCTAAAGTTAGGCAAACTAAGGCTTCTTCCTATCCACCAACAGCGTGATTAGTTTTATCCCTTACCAATGCTAGATCTGACTGTCAGGTTTATAGCTCATTTCACACCATAAAATGCTGTATTCTGTCAAAGATGAGTTATGATATGACCTATGATCAAATTAGGTAAAATGATTTTTCTGTGGAGTAACAAGTGTAGACACAAGACTTATCATTCATGTTTATGCTATTCTGCCTTTAGTATTTTCTTATTTGCTTTGTTCTCATTTTAGCCTAGTAGAGACCTAATGTACAGAATGCCTATTATGAACCAGAAACATTTCAAGGTGATAGTCACCTGTTAATCATTCACATTAGGTATTATTTATTATCTTCATATGTGGGGTGGGCTAACTGAGGCTTAGAAAAGTTAATGAATTTGCTCAAGGTACGTAGCTAGAAGGTAGAAGAGATGATTATTCAATTCCTGGTTTGTTTGATTCTGAAATGAGTGCAGTCCCTACTCTTCCAGCCTGCTTCACATTATCTTATTATTTTCTAAGAAAAAACACCTCAGGAAGAAGCATTTCTTGTGATCCAGCAAGCTGAATAAAGAATAAAATTGAGTGTTCAGTTGTTGTTCTGTTTTCTCTTTAGGAGACTTTATCGAAAATAAATTTCTGTGTACCAGGACCCTTTCTTTCCCATTCATCTTGCACAGTGGAGTCACAATAATTGTTTTTTTTGCCAATCTGTAGGAAATTTGAGCATTGCCTGCCAGCAGGCACTCTTTGTAAGTGAAGCATTAGCTGATTCCCGATGCCTTATGGGATATTCTTCAGTATTTCAGCTAGAACATATTCATTTCAGAGTTCCTCTCCATGCCTTAGTTTTTGGTCCTTTTCTAAAAGAAAAATATTAATTAAATAAAATATTATTAAAAGCTCTCTGTAAATTGCAAAGTTTATCTTTTGTTGTGGTCAGAATAATACTATACAGACAGTTACAATTCAGTATCCATGAATGAGTATATTTGTTGTGACAGTCTTATGACCAACAGGGAATGCTAAACATTCCCTATGTCACCAGACCTCTCTCTAGGTAGAAGTGCCTGAAGAGGAGGGCTGGAATGGGGTAAGCAAAGTACCACAGTGCTTCTGGGTAGAGATTCAGTATGAGAAGCAATACTCAAAAACCCTTGTCTCTGTTGGAATGCCCTTTTATGTCTGGATTTCCTCATTTGGGGATTATGATCTCAGCTCCATTTATGGTTTCCCATCACGCATCACTCAATAAAATAGGGGACTACCTCATACTGGTAGACATGGAAAGCCTCAGGGTGGGCAACTTCATTTGGTTATGCATGCTTCTTTCCTCCTGACTGGCACAACTTCAAATGCCAAGACAGTGGATGAGACTTGGGTAAAGGGCCCTAAGAGCCCAGAGTTTACTCTAGGTCAAAACATTCCACTGGATATTTTACTTGTATATTAATGGGAATTACAGAGCTAAAAGAAAGAGAGAATTTAGATGAAAAGAGAGTATAGTATAATATCTCAGTTGTGAGCATTCACAACATACAATAACAAATTAATGCATGTGAAAAGTTTTAAGGAGGCCCTTAACTTGGTTTAATACTGTTTTCAAAATTTGAGCACTGAATATTATGATTTATATTTTCTTGGATAAATTGTGCTGCTCGGGACATCAAATTTGAAATACCTGATCTGGGTATTCGAGTAGAGGGGCAATAGGAGATCCCACTCCCAGAACCAGGAGTGCCACACAGGAATCTGGGTCCAATGTCCTACTGTCTCACACACACACACACATACACACACACACACACACACAGTTCGTACTATGCCTTTTCCCCAGGAACATAAGGTACAGGCTGCCTAGATGCTAGTAGGCGGTAGCACACAGCACATAGCATATAGCACATCTACATAGAAGGAACACATCTATATTTTAGCCTCTGGTTCTGTTTTGAAGATAAATCAATTCTATCCGAATTGCATGTATTTTATGCGTTCAATCCTGTTCGTTTGCTGTCTTTTGTTACATTCAGTAACATCTTGACAAAACATTGATTTGTTTTGTCTAGCTTTCTTGTCCCCTGCAATATTAATCTGAAAAAATATTTGAGGGGGCAGGGGCTAGGGTAATTTCTCCTGGAATAGTCCCCCAACTCAGGCATGCAGCAGTTGGCCAATTGCTCTTCATTGCGCGAATTGTTCATCCTGACTGTACCTGATTGATCCTTTCTGACAATTGGTGAGATAGCTTCCTTAGACTGAGAATGTTCTATTATGGGTATGGACAAACAAATGATTTAAAAATCATACATAGATATTAGATGCTGAGTTAGGCCTTTAACAAAGTGTTGTTTCTTTTTATAATGGAGGTGGCTATTAATTAAGCACTATGTATTTAACTTTAGGTCTTACTTGTAAACTGTAACTATAGTTATTTAAATGTGCAAATTAGTTTTATTTGTTTCATGGAAAGTAAGTAATGTGTCAACATTTTCATGTGAATGCAGGCCAAGTTATATTCTTTATATATTAGAATATATAGTGAAGTTTATTTTCTTGTATAAAGAGAGAAAAATGGTAAATGAATATTGATGATCCTGAGGTGAAATACCTTCAAAACAGAGAAAACTGTGTTCTCTGAAAGTTTAGCTAATAAAACACACATATGAAAATCTGACACGTTAATGGCTGAGGAAATAGACAGTACTCATATCTCTCAGTTCTGGACACGTCGGACATCATCACCAAAGCAAACTGCAGTCTAATCAGACACAGGAAACAGTTGATGCTAGATTAATCACAATCAGTTGTTATTTCCACACTGAAGCAACATCAGTCTGGTTGTGTGCTGTTTTATATATGAATATGCACTATATATTGCCATGCAGGGACGATGAAGTCTTGAAGAGAAGATGTAAAAGGCATTCTCTCTGCAGAGAGAGTCTTGGTTGATGAAGCCATGCACTGTGCTCCCTGACAGGTTGTCCCTAGAGTGGGGTCCTAGAGGGAGTACTTTAGGTTGCCTCAGCGCTGACAGACTTAAGATGACCTAAATTCTGTGTTCTGTTTCTGTACTGACCGGGCAAAACTTTGATTTTACACTTGCTGCCGATACAGTTTAATTATTGTGAGAGTGCACATGTCTGGGTAGGAACATTCCTATCAGTTTATAGTGAGCTGTTTTTCTAGTGTCAAATCATCTTTGGATATTTTTTTTTTAAGAAGTCCAGTCTCTATATTTGCCAAGTTGAGAATCCTTGTTTTTCAGATGTAGGGAATCCAATCTAGGTATTCTTCTTAAAACCACCTAAACAAATAGAAGTTCAACTTTCCAGAGCTGCCATCTGTTTTGCCAAATAATCTTTTCCAACCTACTCAACAGTGTACATTTCATCTTCCAGAAAAGTCAATCACAATAATGCTCATTGTAAAATAATTTTCTTTTAATGATTAATGTATTAATCATAATCATTATTTCTGACCATCTCCTTTTTCACAGATAACATTACTCTATATTAGCAAAATTCTTTACCTTTACAATATTCCCCTTTATAGAAAATTAATTATAAGTCAAATTCCCAAATTACTTTATTTATTCCCAAGATT
Organism: Cacajao melanocephalus; assembly: GCA_963573385.1. NCBI lineage: Eukaryota > Metazoa > Chordata > Mammalia > Primates > Pitheciidae > Cacajao > Cacajao melanocephalus. Next base: position 4,591 of record CAUYLG010012743.1, on the reverse strand, counting down.
TGTTTTTTATTGCTTTGTAATTTCCTCAAATAATTATCATATATTGTCATAGCAAATAATTATACATATATGTATATAGAAACATAGATATTTTGCTAATTTTTGTACTATGAAAGTAAAATAGAAATTTTTGGTTGTTTGGAAGTGAGTAATGAGAGGAAGGAAATAAAATGACCCAAGTACATGATCAAAACTACAAAGTTGGGCTAGATGATGTCTGTAGCTTCCCCATTCAGCTTAAAATGCATCAATCTAGCAAAGAAAATCACACAAATATAGAAAAACAGTGAGAGATATTAAGAAAGGGTGTAGAGATGGGAGTAGACCCCTGCCAATATCATTGTCATTGCCTAAAACCCTTCAAATAAAACAATAAAAATAAATAAATAACTGTACTGAATTGCAAATAAATATATCCCTCAATTAATCCTCCCTCCACATACACCATCAATTTCAATATCATTCCCTTCATACTCAACTTGTAGCACAGGAAGGCATATCAAGAGAAATATTATTTGTAAGACCATAAATTAAGGGAATGCTAGAGGGATGGAGAGAATGGGGCAGGTCAGGGAGATTTTTAGGAAGCAGATGGGATGAAGAATTGGACGCTGGGGAAAAGGTAAAGAGAACAGTCTAGAATAACTTCCAGGATACTTAGTTCCTTGCTTGGTTAACATAATGTCATAAGGAAGACAGGACAATATGCAGATCTGGGGAGAAATGATTGGTTAATTCTTAAATAGCTTTATTGAGATGTAATTCACATATTGTGCAATTTATCCACTAAAGGTTTATAAATCAATGATTTTTAGTGCATTCAAACATATGTGCAACTATCACCACCATCAATTTTAGAATATTTTTGTCAAAAAGATAAAAGAAACTCCATATCCTTTAGTTCTCACCCCTCCTCCCATGCCACATCCCTCTTTCTTTCTCTACCAGACACAAACACCCAAGCAACCACAAATATACTCTGTCTCTATAGATTCTGGGCTTTTATATGAATGGAAGTATGTGGTATGTGGCCTTTTGTAATGGACTTCTTTCATTTAGCATGACATTTTCAAGGTTCACTCAGGTTTTATATGTATCAGTACTCCATTCCTTTTTATGACCAACTGGTATCCCATTATATGAATATACTGCATTTAATTTATCTATCCATCCATTAATGAATGGATGGATAGACATTGGGCTGTTTCTACCGTTTAGCTATTATAAATAATATGAATTGCTATAAGCATTCATGTACAAATTTCTGTGTAGATATATGCTTTCATTTATCTTATCTTTGTCTATCTATCTACTATCTATATATAGGAGTGGAAATGCTGGATTCTATGGTAACTCCATGTTCAATCATCTGAAGAGATGCCTCTCTGGTTTTCAAAGAGGCTGAATTATTTTACATTCTCACCAGCAGTGTGTAAGAGTTTCCATTTCTCCATATCCTCATCAATACTTGCTAACTGACTTTTTTATTCTAGCCAGCTAGTGGGTATGAAATGGTATATTGATCTTGCATCCTGCAACCTTGATAATCTTGCTTATCAGTTCTAATAATTTTTAGTGGATTCATTATTTTCTATGTACAAGATTATGTCTCTGCCAATACAGATATTTTTTTCTTGTCTTATTTTCCTGGTGAGAATCTCCAGCACAACATTGAATAGAGGTGGTGAGAGTGGACATTCTTCCTTTGACCTTTGGAAGAACCCATACAGTCTTTCACCATTAAGTATGATGTTAGCTATAAGATTCTTGTAGATCCCCTTTATTAGAATAAGGAAGTTTCCTTCTATTGTGTTTTATGACTATTTTATCATAATGGGTATTGGATTTATCAAATGCTTTCTCTGCTTCTATTGAGATGACTATGTAATTTTTGTTTTTTTGTTTTATTTATATATATTTATATAGTATATATAACATATATAACATAACTGATATGGTTTGGCTGTGTCCTCACCCAAATCTCATCTTGAATTCCCACTTATTGTAGGAGGGACTCAGTGGAAGGTAATTGAATCATGGGGACAAGTATTTCCCATGCTGTTCTCATGATAGTGATTAAGTCTTATGAGATCTAATGATTTTATAAAGAAGAGTTTCCCTGCACAAGCTCTCGCTCTCCCTCTTTGCCTGCTGCCATCCATGTAAGACGTGTCTTACTCCTCCTTGCCTTCTACCATGATTTTGAGGTGTTCCCAGCCATGTGGAACTGTAAGTCCATTAAACCTCTTTCTTTTGTAAATTGCCCAGTCTCAGGTATGTCTTTATCAGCAGCGTGAAAACAGACTAATGCAATAATGTAATATAATAAATAATTAAACATAATAATTAATTTAGTTAATAATAAAGAACAATATAATAAATTTTCTTTTATTGTCCTATTTTCTTAATCTGAACTCAATTTTATTAATTGAAACTCTAATCTTTATTCATTTCTTACTTTTGCTTGTTTTAGCTTTACTTCACTATTTTTTCTAGTGCCTTAAGATGGAAGTTAGGCTATTGATTTGAGATCTTTCTTTATTTTTAATGTTGGTGGTTGCAGCTATAACTTTCCTTCTAAACACTGCTTTATCTGCTTCCTTGTATATATATGTAATATATGTAAATATATATTATTTTGTATATATTTATTGTTTTATATATTTATATGTAGTTATCTGTGTTATATACATTCATTGTTATATAAATAAATATGTATTGTAACATATATTTTTACTATGACAATATATTATAACAACATAATAGTTATAACACTATAGTATATATAACAATATGTAGTAACCTGTATTGTGTATAACATATATCTAGTATATTGTTATATATAACAACATACGTATTGTATATAACAATAAATATACAATATATATAACAATAAACATACATTTTACACATATAGTTATAACACATATATAGTTATATATGTTATATGTATATTGTTTTATATATATTTGTTATATGTACACATATATGTACCTACATACATGTGTGTATGTGTGTATATATATATATATATATATATACATTTCATTGAGTTTCAGATATTAAACTAACTTTGTATCTCCAAGATAAATCCCACTTGGTTATGATGTATAATTAGTTTTACATGTTGCTAGATTTTGTTTATTAGTATTCTGTTGCAAATTTTGTATCCATATTAATGAGATATTTTGATCTGTAGTTTATTTTTTTCTCTAATGATACCTTTGTATGGTTTTGGTACCAGAACTTTATTGAAACAAAATCAGTATTACATTCAATATACCAGGCCTCATAAAATGAGTTGGGAAGTGCTCTTCTTTGAATTTGTGGTGAAATTAAATTATGAAAACATACTCTGGGATTTTCTTTGTGGGTTGTTGGTTTGGCTTGTTTTGCTTTGTTTTGCTAATTCAACTTTTTCACTTGTTATGGGCTATTCAGATTGTCAATTTCTACTTGAATCAATTTTGGTAGTTTGTGTCTTTCTAGGAATTTGACCATTTCATCTAAGTTACATAACTTGTTGGAATACAAATCCTTTATAATCCTTTTTACTTTTGTGAGGTTGGTAATAATGTCCCCTCTTTCATTTCTGATTCTAGTAATTTGAGTCTTCTCTATTTATTTTTTCAATCAAATTGGCTAAAAGTTTCTCTGTTTTGTTGCTCTTCTCAAAAACCAAGTTTTGGCATAACTAATTTTCTCCTATTGTCCTATTTTCTTAAGTTGAACTTAATTTTATTAATTAGGACTCTAATCTTTATTTGTTCCCTACTTTTGATTGTTTTAGCTTTACTTTGCTCTTCTTTTCCCAATGTTTAAGGTGGAAGTTAGGTGACTGATTTGAGATCTTTCTTTATTTTTAATGTAGTTATTTACAGCTATAACTTTTCTTCTAAACACAGTTTTATCTGCATTCCTTAAGTTTTGATGTGTTGTGTCTTTATTTTCATTCATTTCAACATATTTTCTGATTTCTGTCTGAATTTCTTCTTGACTTGTTGATGATTTAGGAGTGTCTTGTTTAATTTTTACATATTTGTGTCTTTCCCATATTTTTCCCTATAATTGATTTCTGATTTCATTCCATTATAGCTCAAGGAGATATTTTGTATTTTTTATTGTTTTAAAAATTTACTGAAGTTTGTTTTATGGCCTCACATATGGTCTATTCTGGAGAATGGTCCATGTGTACTTGAGAAGAATAATATATTCTACTTTTGTTGGGTAGAGTGTTCTATAGGTATCTGTTAGTTCTAGTTGGACTACAGTGTTGCACAAGTCTTCTGTTTCCTTGTTGCTCTTTTGTCTTGTTCTTCTATTTATTATTGAAAATAGGATATTGACATTTCCATCTTCCATTATTAAATTATGTCTTTACTTAAGTCAATGTTCGTTTTGTGTATTTTAGTGCTCCTTTATTAGGCACATATGCATATATATTTCACACTAAAACATGTACATATATATGTATATATAAAATGTACTATATTTTAATACAGTTTACATATATGTGTTACATATACATATATAACTTGTACTATATAAAAATATATACACACATATATAAATACATATATAAACACATGTA
>CAUYLG010012742.1:0-17436 GCA_963573385.1 Cacajao melanocephalus | reverse complement strand
ATTTTCATCCCTTATTCCTTCCTGTCTCCATTGTTAAGCACAATTATTGGCATAAGAGAGGTTTTTAATACCCATTTTTAGACTGCATTCTAGCCTGGGCAATAGAACAAGAATCCCGTTCTCTCTCCCTCTTTCTCTTCTTTCTTTCTTTCTCTCTTACATTCTTTTTCTTTCTTTCTTTCACTCTTTCTTTCTTTTCTCTCTTTTTCTTTCTGTCTAAAAAATAAAAATAAAAAAAAGGTGACCTTCTAGAAGCTATAGTTTCAAGTTTAGTGAGTCTATTACCATGTCATTTAAAAGCATCTCTCTCCCCAAAGACCTCTATATACACTGGGCCTGTCATTATAGAGAAGCACAAATTCTCCAATGAGGCACTCAGAGTGATGTTGAATGTGATTACTCTTCTTTCTAGTCCAACTTCTGGTATCTAAAACTCTTGTATATTTTACCAATTGGGAGCCTGGTTTTATATAATGCTTGTTGGTTTATAGAATAAATATCAACTGAAAGGACAATGGTCCACCTTTGAAGCATGCTTCTCAAAACTGATGACTCAAAAGCAGAATCGATAGGTCATACTACCATGCTACCAAGCCTGAACCTTGAGGATGATTTAATATAGAGTAATAATGGAAGAACCAATGTTCATGTGTCTACTGTGACACCACCTGTGTTGTAAAGTTGTTTATTTGGTCCAAGGCTATATTTTATGAGATTTTATATTAGTAGAGCAAATACTATGTAATTCTTTAGATATTAGTGAAGAATGTGGCCAGGAAATATAAATCTGTACTTGTAATATGTTTTAATCCTATTTAGAATTTTTTTGCTCTTTGCAGATGGAATGGATCCAATATAACCATCTTGCCACCAAATGCTGAAGTGTCTGTCCTCTTTGAACAGAAGGTACCATATCTTTATCTTAGTATTTTTTGTTTCTGACATGTGAGATAATGTGCACTGACGTTTTAAATACATACCACTATTCAGATATGGTGGGTCAGATTTTTCTTCTGTGCCATTTACTCCTTTACTGTTAAGACTGAATTAGAAATGGTAATCAATTTAATATTGTCTCATATGTGTCTCATATTCTGCTGATGTCAGCCTATTTTTAAACTAATTTTTCAGTTTATATATTTTTTATTGACATATCTTATGCTTTTTAAGTCATTTCTCCTGATATGTCCCTTGTGCTGATAAGACTATCCATTATAGTCTTAATTTAAATGTTTCTTTTTCATCCTAGAATAGCAATATGTTTCATTTTTCAGTGAATCTGTCATTTTGTTATTTATTTTAAAATCATATTTCTCCATACTTTTTGTTTTTTACATGTACATACAGTTCTTGTTATTTCACATCTGAGACATCTGTAGATGTGCTTTTGTATACTATTTTGTCTCTTACATATGAAACAAATTTTCCAAATCCATATATGTCTCATATTAGTCAGTATATGCAGGGGATTGTGTTTTAAAAAATAAAAAAGAAGACATGTAAATATGATTTTTCACAGAAGGGTAGGTTCTTCCTATCAGCCACTGAGACTGAGAGACCAGTCACTTTGATCCAAACAGAGGTAAGGCTAGATCAGTGCTGGATTACATATTTTGTCAATTTCAATTATTTTTAAACTTCATATAGTTTATGTGTTGAATCAGTCCTGTGTGCACAATAGGCTCCTTCTTCTATAAGGACTTTTGACTCTAAATAACTTAAGACTATACAATCTCTCTCTCTCTTTATCCCATCCAAGCTTCCAGTCATGCAAACACTATTTATCACAGCTCTGAACTTGCCAATAACCCATCAAATGAAAATTAGATGACAGAAAGAATTACCTGTATGTTTGAGTTGCCTACAGATTCTAATTTATAACGCCATTCCTCATAGCTCTTATCAGCTCTCCTGATTTTTTCTCACCCTAAAAATGTTTACTTATTGTCATATTTGATCAAGATAACCAGGTAAGAAAGTAAGCTGCAATCCCTCCTCACCTTGGAAAAACTTCTTTCTCATTCTTAGCATCTTCAATGTTTTAAAAACCTCCATGTTGTTGAAAATATATTGTTTTTTGATTTCTAAATTGTTATAATATGTGATAGTGTGAACTTATCTTCTACATTCTATCTAAAAGATATATATATATATATATATATATATATATATATATATATATATATATATCTGGATTGTTTTAAAAGTACTCTACCCAAGAAATCTAGGTCATCTAAGCCAGACAAAGGCTGGAGATGTACCTCTATTAGAGTGACTTATTGCTCTGAATTCTTCTGCCCTCATAATACATTCACATCTATTGTCTTGGCCTTATCTAGGACACGACTGATTCCTATTTCAGTCTTTTGACTTTGTGCTAAACTTTCCTATAGAGTTTGGCCAATGGCATGTGACATAAGTAACAATGTGTCAGTTCTAAATCTTACTTTTCAGAGGCCTCCTCACATATCTCTTCTCACATTTATGCTCCTCTCTCATCCCAGTTAGCCCACTAGTCCAGTAGCAGGGGAATAATATATATGGTGAAATGCCCTCACAGATTTATAGATATGTACTTATAGGCAGAGCCACCCTACTCACTGGAACTTCAAGAAGAGGTACTCAGTCAAACTAAACCAACATTAGTAAATTACAGCCTACCCTCAGACTGTAAGCAATAATAAATAATTTTAAATTTAAATCACTATGATTATGAGTTGTTTCTTATACATACTGGGTTTGACAATAGGTGTCAATATTGATATTCTGGATGCAAAAACTATACACGTGCCATAAGGAATATTAGCACACATATGTACTGCCCAGGTCAAAAGAGCTATAGTCAAAAGACTAGCCAGAAAAATGTCCATGAACATGCAAAATAAAGAGATATTTTAGAAATCTGTCACAACCAAAGGGAAGTATGAACAATGATATTTGCAAAGGTAACATCTTTCATTTCTCTTACTTCTTCCTTTCCCCAGGTCAATATGGGGAAATTCAGGCATTATCTAGGAAAAGAAAAGTCATACATTAATAATCTATTTTATAGTTTTAATTTTTATACTGAATTGATATATTCTAACTTTGACATGAACAAAGGTGACTTATATTATCTAAGATTGAACTTATGATTATGGAATCTACCCCTCAAAAATTATGGAATTCAGTGACTAAAAATAAATAGCCCCTACAGAGGGGGTTTAAACAGGCTACGTGATAAAGAAAAATTCATTACTGATTGGATTCTAAGAGTGCCTCTGCAAACTCATCAATTATTTTACCATACTTCCATTTCATTCAAACTGTAATTAAAAAATAACTAAAATGTTTAATCAATAGTTTGTGAATAACAAAAGATTTTCATATATTTAAAAATAACAAGGGATTCTATTTTTCTTATAAAATCAATTAAGTGTGAAAACAATGTAAATGAATAGTCAAATGTGTAGAAAGTGATAGCTTTCTTTTTAAAAATTATAGAGTGTTGTGAATACTTTCATTTTATTTCCTTCTCTAAATTTCATTAATGTGATCAACAGAAATATAAAAAGATACAAGCTATAGCAATGATTAAAAAAACATCTTGGGTATCATAATGATTAATTTATACATCAAGTTGGTAAGCCAAAATATTAAAACATTTGGTCAAATATCAGTAGAGATGTCAATAGAATGTGTGTGTGTGTGTGTGTGTGTGTATGTGTGTGTGTGTATGTGTATTTATTAGATGAAATTAAAATTTAAATCAGACTTCGAGAAAAGCAGATTATTGCATGTAATGTAGGTAGGCTTAATGCAATTAGTTGAATGGCTTAAGAAACAAAAATAAATAAATAAATGAAACTGAAGTCTTGTGTATAAGAAAGAATTCTGTCCCCATACTTTCATCAGACCAAATCTGAAACATCAGCTCTTTCTTAGGTCCCCAGCTTCCTGATCCACTTGGCAGAATTCGGAGTTGCCAGGCACAATAATCAGGTTTCCAACCCAAACCCCAAGAAAACTTTAGCCTTTGTCAGCACAGGAACAGGAAAAGGAAAGCAAGAGCACCCAGTACACCTGACTGCTACATGGGAATGATGTTCAATCTCATTTAAAAACACACATTAAAATATTGTCTCATTGGGAAAAAAAGAGCATATTATCATTGTCAAGGTTGATCTTATGTGAATACTGTTATATATTATTGATATATTTGTATCATAACTCATAAAATGAATATTGAAAAAATAAATATATTGAAAAATATTAAATCTTAAAGTCACACATTCAAGATAATATAATTGTGCTTTTCATAAAATTTACCTTTTTATAGGAAGGAAATTAAGATTTAGTAGAAACAGTGAAGTTTACATAGGCTTGAAGCTAGTACTGTTTAAGTTCATTTTACTGAAAGGAGATTCTGAGTATAAATAGGATATTATTTTATGGAATAAATTTTAAACAAAACTTGTATACATTACAGTGTAACTTAAACTCCTAGATGATCTTAGGACTGTATCAAGTTCCCTTGAGTTTCCTTGTTGCTCTAGAAATTGAATCAATAATTTCTCCTATAAAGAACACTGCTGTCCTTTAGCAGTAGTCAATCCAGAATGGATGATGAGAATAAAATAGTTTTCAATATAGAAAACACTTCATATAAGTTCTTGATGTTTCAATGAGGCAGATCCCCACCTGCCTTTTATCATTGCATTAAAGAGATGGATTTTTTGAGAAAATAATTTGAACACTTCAGTTTTGTGGAATTAATTACATCAAATTAAAGAGACACAGACCTTTTCTCTGTGTGTTTATTAGCTGCCAGGGAAAAAGTGAAATAGAGGCATTATTGAAATGGCAAAAACAAAAATCCCATTTGATCAATTCCCAACACACATACATCCTTTCTTCACTGAGAAGAAAACGTGTGTCTTCTTACATCTAATGTAAAATGTTGCTGTTCTGTACTAAACATAAAACTTATCAATAAGGCTATGTGATTATGGCACTTTAAATATACAAGCATACACGAAGATCATAAATTGAACAGAATAATTCTCAATAGTCCCATTAATATTTTAATGGTTTTTTTGAAAATCTTTTTTAGTTTTATTGAGCTTGAGAATTTAATTCGGTTTATTACATGGTGGAGAGTATATAGACCAAATCTGAAAAAAAAATGGAAATTACCAATTTTGGTTTCTGAAATGTTTAAAGATAGAAAAAAATTGATTTCCAGACAGGTTTTTTTGGTGAAGAGTGTGGAGTGAGGAGAGAATTAGTCACTCTGCTACATTTAAACTTTTTTGCCCTAAATAGGATAGGACAGCAGTTTCAGAAGTTGCTTAAGGTAACATATTAATAAAATGAATTAATAATGAAATAAGTTTCAAAAGATGATAAATATCAGGAACATGAATGTGAGGCACATGAGGAAGTCAATCAGAAGACAGCACATTTGTCCTCCATCCCTTACCATTCAGTGTTTCAAATCATTCTTCTAGCCAGGTCCCACTTCTATGTTATCTGCTTAATGTCTCTCTAATATTAAAGCTTAAATGTCTGCTCTCACATCTCTGTTTCTGATGTGCCCATTTAATGAGACCCATTTAATGAGTGATAACTCTATTTTTAATTTCACCAATTTAATATGTTAACAATAAGAAGTTAAAAAGAGAGATGCAAAACACGATGATCAGGGAAATTCATTTTCACTAAAAAGTATAGTGGTAGAAAAAGGACTCTGAATCTAGAAAATTATTTGGCAGAAATATACAGCCAGAAAAGTAGGGACAACATTGCTTCATTCCTACAAAGACCTAGTTCATATAAAATTCATGCATATGGTTAGGTGTTGAAATGGGAGAGTTCCTTAATTCACCTCACAGGATGTGCAACATGTGTGACCTACTTGGTCCCCCAGTAGCTCAAACTCCTAAGGGGAGCAGGCAGATGGGCAGGTGCAGACACTGGCATGAGTGCTTTTGGGCTCTGGCCCCACAGCAGCATGTAAGGTGGGTGTCTGCCACTCCGGAAGCCCAAGTGGGTGTGTATTACCAAGCTCTTTTAGATCTGCTGTCTGCAGACAGCTTGTGTGTTAATCAGCTCAATAGACGTCCTGCCTTTTTGCAAGAGCAGGGGGCCAGTGTGACAGCCTTCCGTAACCCAAGGCCTTGCCCAGTGTATTGGAAAAGTTGGATAGCATGTGGACTGAAAGGATGAGTGCAGGGTTTTACTGTGTGGTGGAGGTGACTCTCAGTGAGGTGGATGGGGAACTGGGAGTGGGATGGAGTGGGAAGGTGACATTCCCCTGGAGTCAGGCAGCCCAGCGGCTGGACTCTTCCCTGATTGCCCCTGGCTGAACTACCCTCCTGGTCCAGATGTCCCTCCTCTTCTCCATTTCTCTGTAGCATTGTTCTGCTGTCACTGGTCAGCTGGTCTGACATTCAGCTGCTTGTGTGTGTGTCCGCTAAGGTTTCAGGTTTTTTGTCTGTTTATTTTGAGACAGAGTTTTGCTCTGTCACCCAGGCTGGAATGCAGTGGCAATCTTGGCTCACTGCAACCTCCGCCTGCCGGGTTCAAGTGATTCTCCTGTCTCAGCCTCACCAGTAGCTGGGACTAGAGGAGAGCGCCACCACAACCAGCTGATTTTTGTATTTTTAGTAGAGACGAGGTTTCACCATGTTGGCCAGGATAGTCTCGATCTCTTGACCTCGTAATCCCCCCACCTCAGCCTCCCAAAGTGTTGGGATTACAGTGATGAGCCACCGCACCTGGCCAGGTCTCGGGTTTATATGGGGGCAGGATATGTGACATGATCGACCAAAAGGCAACTTTTGGGGCATGAAAACAGAAATGCCTGTCATCATTTAGGGCCACAGGTCTTCAGGCTTGAGGGTGGAGCCTTTTCCAGGGAACTGCCCTCTTCTACCCAATATTTCCCTGTTTCCTTTCCCTATTAGTGTTATACGCAATGTTTATCCCTGCTTTTGGTGGACATTTTGTGCCTTGACTACAGTCATTTATTCTTTGGTAATTACAATTTTTTTTAATGACACTATCAAGCTTCCACTCCTTTCTTATTATTCCCTACATTCATTGATACAGGTATAGTGTTCTATATTAATGCTAACCTCTAATTACCACATGTAGCTAAAATTCTCATCTAATGTCATTTGTGACTCAAGTGTTTTGAGTGGAATTGACTCTATCTTACAGCTACAGAAGTGGATACCAATACCTTTCTTGGCTGTCACAGACATTCAGAGATTTATAAGCCCTTGCTCACTTTTACTGGTTGAGGGATAATTACTTGACCCAAGATAGATAAAAAAGACTTAATAAAAGAATTTGGCTGGAATCATTGTGAAAGAAAATCTTTATTTCCTTTGGAACCAGTAACTATAAAAGTAATATATATTTGGAGTCACTGAGGGCTATTGGGTAAAAGGACTTACATAACAATGAATCCATTCAGAGGAATTATGAAGCCTGAGATATGTGAGAGATTCAGTTGATGGTGTTATTTGAGCCTCTGGTTTAACCCAAATGAAAATGCCAAACTGAACATGAAATTTTATGTTTTGTAAGCCTATAATATCACATTTTTCCTTAAACCTGTTCGAGTTGATTTTCCATGATAGGGAAGCCAAGGACTCATAAATAAATATTGCATAAAATTATTACAGATGATATTAAATTATCAATATTATCTCATGATTGAAATATATTTGGATAGTCACTGTATTTAAATCTTCCTTTTTCAGTGATTGAAAGAATGTTAAATGAGGCTCCATTATAGTGAAATTAACTCTATTAATCTACTTGGTAACCAATAATAATTTCAAATATTTTAGAAAGCGCCAGGAAATAAAATGTTTATTATTGACTTAAAAGTATGTCTACATTGCATAGCAGTCACATGAATTTTTGTTAAAAAATAGAAAATAAGCAAGATATAATATCAGTTATTTGATTAAGCATCAATTGTTTGATCAATTTATTTGAAAAAATTTAAATAGTCCAGTTTTATCTATCTGTATCTATCAAAAATAAATTTTATAATTATTATATTATGTTAATGTAACATAGAAAGTTCAATTTATTACTGATATATAAAGGTAATATTATCATACGTTTTGAAAATCCAAATAAGAAAATCACTGGAAAGGAAAATTTAAATACAAAGACTACCCAAATACAATTATTCTGTTTTATTTGTAAACTTATAAGTAAATACTTAATAGTGAAAAATAGGTTCTAGGGCTTTAAGAGAATAACCATTTTAATTAAGAAAGATATACTTTAATGCTATGGTAAATTTAACAACTGACTTCATAAACTCTTTTTATATTTATATATGTTTGAAACCTGTATAAACATGTTACAGATCAGTTTTATTACATTCTCAACATATACTTTGAAGTTAAAAAAACTGTAATTTAGAAAATAATTTTACTTGTAGTTTAAACTCTGAATCGAGTGCTGTATGTACTTGGTTACCGGCTGCCAATCTGCAAGAAGATCATGGCAAAATTTAAATATAAGATAGAGATGCTTTTTAATATCTAAACATAATATAGTTAATTCTTAAAAATATCTAATGTAATCTCTCGGCAGATACCTGTGCTCCTTATAGTCTGACTAAAATTTTGTAATTCAGGCCTTGCTTATGTCAACTTATACCAGAATGAGTCGAATCATTTTCCAATTAATATTTTTAAAAATTATTTACTTAAAATAAGCTAATTTGGAGCCACCAGGATCCCTATTATCATTTTATGAATTGTATGAAATAGCTATTTTGTTATTTTAACAAATAGCTATTTCTTGGCAGAAATCGATGCCTAGTTCTTTATTTCTGTGGGTTTCTTAATGCAGGTTCTTGTGTTTTCCTTTGTGTCTCTCCATCCTCAAGCAGAGTATATGACATGTGTAAGAGTGCAATACATACATTAAATGAATAAATGAATACTTACTTTTTATGAGTTTTTATTATACATTATTTCTGTGTGTTTGTTAGAAATTATTAAGGACCTTATAACAAAAAAGTCATCAGCCAGACAGGTTACTCTTTGATGAATGACTAGCAGATCAATATTCCTTTGTGTGTGGTGTTATTTACATTTGTTATATTGAAAGCTGCTTTCCATTTTTTCCATTTATATGAAAGTACAAATATCAAGGGAGGAGGGTGGAACACTCAAAAAACATAGCAGTGATAAAAGGTATCTCATTTCATTGAGAGGAAGATGGATTAGAATTGAAATTAAAGTAGGGCTACATGCTAACAAATGCAGAATGAATCAAAGCTATAGAATAAATTCAAAATTTATTTTTCTGAGAAGAATAAAATGATTAAGAAAAAATGTATCTATAGATAGATAGATATCCTTATTTATATTTATTCAATGTCAAATTACTAAGTGAAAAGCTAAAATCTGTAGTTATATTGAAATTCTCTCTTTCTCTCTCTCTCTTATTTAAGTTATTGGAATTAAAAGGAAACTAGACTAGACTGATATTTAAAATAACCAGCTACAATTGTGTTTTTGCACATTACGAGATAAGTAAACTTGGGGAATGCAAAAACTCACAAAGGCTCATCCATTCTCTTGTAAATTAGGAAACAGCAGAAACAGCCAAAATGGCAATAATATTATCTGACCTGCCTAAGTTAAATACGGAGGTGTAAAGGACTAATTGCCATAACTGTATATAGTCCGATATTCTATGAAATGTATTTTTTACCTGATTTAATTTAGTAAGAATGAATACCTTGTAAGACAGAAATTACTGTCTTCATTTTATAAATGAGTTTATATGTAATAACACACTTCACTTATTACAAATTCATTACAAATAATTATTAACATTATACATACAAGCTCACCACACATTCTTTGTTGAGTAAGGTAGGAGAATAGAAATTACATCAGTAATGTTTGACGTCAACAGTTGTAACTTTTGCTACCGAGCAGATTGGTTCATTAAGCATACCATATGTTTAAATATGGTTATATTTACGCATCTTCCAAGAGAGACGAGTGAGCTCTGCGGAGAAGGTACCATACCACAAGATAGAAAATATTTATAATTGATACAATATTTGATATGAAAGTTAGATTTTTTTGTTAAATTTTATTTTGATTATCCTGACTGCCAAAAGTAACACGATTTTTCTTTAGTAAGCGTAAGTAAACCAGTGATTCTATTGAGCAATGAAACAATGAAGATATTGAATAAATAGATCAATTGATCTCATTCTTCAATGTATATGTACAAAATATCATACTTAAGGTTTCACAAATAAAGAAAAACTGCTTTCCCAGAATATTATCCTAATGATTATGCCCCTAAATAAAACACCAAAAATTACTTTTGGCATTCTGTTTATATAACAGAATCACAGATTAATAACATTTAGTGTTTCATGAGTCATTATTTTTCTTCATACTTCCTCTTGCTGTTTACTCTCAATATAGCAATTGCAATATCTACTCTAATAAAATATAAAATACCAGAATATTACAATTTGTGTATATGTGTATACAAAAATATATGTATGATTTATTTATTATTGATATATAATTTTATACATTTTATGGGGTACATGTGATATTTTATTACAATCATAGAATGTGTAATGAATCAATCAGTGTATTTACAATATTAACCATCTCAACATTTATCATTTTATATGTGTTAGGAACATTTTAATATCTCTATTCTAGTTATATTGAAATACTCAATACATTATTGTTCACATTGTCATCCTTATCAAATATAATCTCTTATCAAATATTAACACTTATTCTTTCTATGTAGCTGTGTGTTTACATGTATTAACCAACTGTCTTTCACCCTTCCCCCAACCCATCCCACAGCTTTTCTACTCTCTAGTAACTATCATCCTACTTTTTACTGTAATGTGATTAGCTTTTTTAACTTGTGCATATGACTGAGAACTTGTGGTATATGTCTTTATGTGATTGGCTTACTTCATTTAACATAAGGACCTCCAGTTCCATCTATATTGCTGCAAGTGACAGGATTTGGTTTTTTTTTATGGCTAAGTAGTATTCAATTGTGTATATATCTCACGTTTTCATTATCCATTCATCCAAAGTTGGACACAGTTTGATTCTATATCCTTGCTATTGTGAACAGTACTACAATAAACATGGAGTTGCAGATATCACTCTGGCACACTTATTTCTTTCTTTTGAATAAAGACTCAGTAGTGGGATTGCTGAAACATATGGCAGTTATATTTTTAGTTTTTTGAAAAAATATCCATACTGTTTTTCATAATGGCTCTACTGATTTACATTCCCACCAGGAGTGTAAAAAAAGTTCTCTCTTCTCAACAGTCTTGACAACATCTGTTATTTATTTATTTATTTTCTTTTTTAATAATAGGCATTTTAACTTGGGTAAGATGATAGCTCATGGGGTGAGCATTTCTTTATATTTCTGCTGTCCACTTTTATATCTTCTTGTGATAAATGTCTATTTATATCCTTTTTCCACATTTTGTTGTTATTTCTTTCCATGCTATTTCATTAAGTTCCTGGTATATTCTGGATATTAGACCCTTGTGAAATTAATAGCTTACAAATATTTTCTCCAATTACCAGGTTGTCTCTTCATTCTACTAATTGTTTCTTTTACTGTGTAGATATTTTTAGTTTAATATGATCCAACTTTTAATTTTTTTTTCTTTTGTTGCTTATGCTTTTGAGGTTTTAACTATACAATCTTTGCTTAGAACAATGCCCTGGAGTGTTTTCCTATATTATCTTCTAGTTGTTTTATAGTTTGGGGTCTTATATTTAAGTCTTTAATCCATTTTGAGTTTATTTTTAATATCTATATAATAAGAGATAAGGGTCTATTATCATTATTCTGCATGTGAGTATCCAGCTTTTTCATTACTATTGATTGAAAGGAGTGTCATTTCTTCAAGGTATATTCTTGGTGCCATGTAAAAAAATCAGTTGATCATAAATATATGGATTTATTTCTGGGTTCTCTGTTCTGTTCCATTGGTTTATGCATCTGTTTTTATACCAATACCATCCAGTTTTGGTTACAATAGCTTTGTTGAATGTTTTGAAGTCAGATAATATGATGTCTTCAGCTTTATATATATATATTTTTAATTGCATTGGCTATTTTTTGGTTCCATACACATTTTAGAATTGTTTTTCCTATTTGTGTGAAAAATGTCATTAGTATTTTGATAAGGGATTGCACTGAATATGTATATTGCTTTGAAATAATATTAGTTCATCCAGTCAATGAACTTGTGCTGTCTTTCCATTTGTTTGTACCTTCTTTAATTTCTTTCATCAGTAGTAGCTTTCTTTGTAAAGTTCTTTCACCTCTTTGGTTATATTCAAAAATACTCCTAGGTATTTTTTTTTTTTTTTTTTGCTATGGAGCAACCATATTCCAATTTTGGTAAAAATAAAAACAACAACAAAGCAAACAAACAGTAAACACTTGCTTTCCTTTACTGTCAGCTTGCTCTCTTGAATTCTCCAGAGTCGAGCCCCAATTTTGGGGTTCACCTTCATCATTTCTGTACAACAATAATGAAATAGCAAAAAAATAAATCAAGAAGATTACATACCTACAAAAAAGAAAATACTTAGGAGTAAATATAACCAAAAATGTGAAAGAGCTTTACAAAGAAAGCTACTTTCTTTTTCTCATAGAAAATATGGCAAATATTTATTACATAGATATTATTATTATTATTATTATTATGTAGTAATAAGTCTGACATCAGGAAGCATAAGGATGATGTAGCTTCTGAAGTCATCAAAATAATACTTCGACCTTTCTGCTCTATCAGACATGATGGAGTCTACCCTTTTTGCCGAGGCTGAAGTGCAGTGGCACAATCTCGGCTCACTGCAATTTCCACCTCCCAGATTCAAGCTATCCTTCCTCCTCAGCTTCTCCAGTAGCTGGGATTACAGACATGTGCCACCACTCCCAGCTGTTTTTTGTATTTTTATTAGAGATGGGGTTTCATCATGTTGGCTAGGCTGGTCTCAAACTCCTGACCACAAGTGCTCTGCCCACCTTGGCCTCCCAAACTGCTGGGATTGCAGGTGTGAGCCACTGCACCTGACCCCTGTTACTAAGATTTCTAAGATGCATATAGCTAGAATATAAATAAGCAGCCCTTTGTAATTCTAACAGTAGTATATATACAACGTTCTTACATGTTGTATAATTGTCTTTATAAAAATTCAAAAAAATTAGATGAATATGTAAATGTTATGAACTTGTAAATAAAAGGTTTTTACAAATAAACATTAGTAAAACAGTCCCAATAACGTTTTGGTAACATTAAGCAGAAATATAAAATTTCCTTTAATATACTTACTAATGAAAATCACATTGTTGGATGCAGGCTGAAAAAAATGTTTCATAAATAAATACATTTAAAATAATATTTTGAGACAGATAATACATTTTGTTTAGCTTTCTTTAGCTCCAACTCAGGCAACACACTAGCTTTAGTGTATACTCACTTATTCATAGACTATCTGCCTACTTTCACTTAATGATTAGGTGTTTTATATATCATCATCACTTTTTTGTTTCATAGTATTAAAAATAAAACAGAAAATTTACTAGAACCCCTCTCACAAGCACTGTATTCCTTAGGTTGATTGGTAATATACAAATTTCTGTGTCTCTATCTAAGCCAAAAGTCTTATAATTATTTTTAATAGTCAAATAGAAATTTTAATTACTGTTACAGTGATGCTTTTGGAAAGAATTCATCCTTGAAATTTAGATATTGCTTATAAACCCTTTGCTGATATTTGCTAAGAGGCTAGAAACATTTATTTTAAGTCTTTATATTAGAGGATGATAGAGCAGAAGACCTTGGCTAGATGGCTAAGAGGTATGTGGGAATTCTTTTAAAAAATATTCCATAGCCAACTGACTAATGGAAGCTAATAACTTATGCCATTTGCAAGATTTTTTGCTGATGATATACATCTAATTGGCTGAGTGTTTAAGTGTGAGTTTTATGTCAAATAGTACAATCTACTGGATCCAGAATGCAGCAGGAAAAATTAGAGTTTTACAGACACATCTAGTTTGTTACAGAGGCTTTTAAGTCATTAGCACTAAGGTTATAGATAGGAATGAGTTCACCCAGATAATAAGGTAAACGAATGAAGTTATAGAAACTCAAGGGACACTAATCCTGTTTTGATAAGAGAATTAGACCAATTAAATCATTGGCCTAATGATTTCACCAGGCAGACCAATTTTCTTCAGTAGCACTACTGCTAGGAATTCAAGTTAAAAAATATATATAAAACATCACTAAGCAGGCCACATTGTGAAACTTAATAGGAGTCTACTCAATATAGTCTTTTTATTTTCTTTAATTTGAGTACTAATGTATAACATGTGTGCTACACTAGACCTAACAACATTATATACTTTTTTGTCATTAAAGTACTAGAGTACAAATAAAGCTGAAGCTGCTTTTATAATTACATGCAATGCCACTCCAAAAACTCTACCTCGTCTTTTGTTTTTCAGGAATATTAAAACAATAAAAGCCTAATATCAGTATGCCCACATTTGTGTAAGAACTTACAGTGGAGATAATTTCTCCTTCACTATATCCAAAACAAACAAAGACACACTAGATCTAAATGTAACACAAGTGCACATGCTGCATTTGGCCAAGAAATACTGCTGTATGTTCATGTCAATATTAGGACTATTTTTGCTTCAGACTGAAGAGCTTCAAGTTAGTAAGAAAACTTTTCATATATTTCCACAAACATATGGTCTGGATTTTATTAATAGATATGTATTTTTACCTCATTTTAACTCTATATATTGAGGAAAATATGCACTAATTACCACAAAATGCAACCCTCCATCAGAGACTTAAAACAACAGAAATTTATTTCATATTTTCTCAAATCTCAATGTGGGTCAGTAGAGGCTTGGTATCTTGTCACTTTGGATCCATGCTGTCTTCATTTTTTAATGTTATCTAAGCTTGAAACATCCACATTCATTGTATGATGGAGGAAAATCAAAAAAGAGAATGATGAAGGAGACATTAACTGTCTTTAAGAGCCAAACCAGAAGTAATGCATATTAGAGTCACATGCCCCTGTGGGACTATGGCTCCAAATCAATTTTAGAAATCTTCTGAATATAATGGGAAAGTTTATTAAAATTTCTGAAGTTCAGGAAAAAAAAACTGCTTTAATGTCTTTTGCTAAATTATAAGTTGTTACAGTGAAAATATGATATTTTTATCTATAATATAATTAGAATGTTTCACAAGAAATCATAAATAGTTAATTAAAGTCTATTGCAAATGCCTTTTCAACTTTAACTTTAGGAGTACAGATCTACAGAGCTACCAGTACATATGTGTGTCACATTCCTCTACAGTTGGTAAATCAATAGGTGTAGGAAGACTTTTAAAGATTTCAATATAAAAAAGAAAGACATTTATAAAATGGTATTTTACAAAAACACAATTTGTTATTCCTTAATTCAAATATAAATATTTATAAAATTATAATAAGGTTATTTTAATGCTTCTAAATATAATTAAACAGGCTCATTTTATTAAAAACAGTACATGCCAGGCAATTCAGTAGTAATGTAACATACTACTTTTTATTTAATCATTTAGCAAGTTTGTGAAATAAGTAGTAGTATTCCCCATTTGTATTTTCAATAAAGGTGCTCTAATTTATTTAAAAGGACATATAACTATAAAAGTAATGGTCAGAATCTATATATTTCTATCTAAAACCTATTTTTTATCAAACTGTACATAAAATTACCCAATTGAAACGTTTGAAAACAGACTTTAACCTAAATTGCTAGTAATCAACTACTTCATTATAGAAGGAAAGAAGTCAAAACACGGTACTATTTTTAGGAACTGTATACATTTATAGTACATGAATAGATATTTCACTGATCCTATTAGTAATATGGTAGTAAGTAAGTGATAAAGACTCTTTAAAGAAGAGATAGGCTATCAGAAGAGTATGTGGTCATAGAATAAACTGGGGGAACATAGGGAGGTTCAAGAGAATGATTTTGTCAATTATATTAAATTCTGGGAAGAGTAGAGAAGATATTAAGCCTAAGAAGTCAAAGTTATTTCACAATTAGGAAGTGACTATAACTTTATCAGTTAGCTATTAGTCAGGAAAAATAAAATCTGTTAAAATAAATAATGATTTATTCTAGGAAATTAGAGATTTACATAAACTGAGGAAGAATTACAAAGAAAAGAACAGCAAACTGCTTTCAGATATTACCAAAGTGAGAATAGCTAAAGTTTCTGCAGCCAATAAATCCAGATGTTTACAGCGGCAAATTGAGTAATTCTCATGAAAAGCCCTGGAATCCAAGAGATATTCTGAACTGCCTGTTCACAGTAGATGTGATTTCAAGCGTCTGCCTGCAACAGGTTTTACTCAGTAGGACTCCAAAAACAAGGAAAGCTGCAACTGAAATTCTAAGCTGTCTATCTGCATTTGCCATCATAGAATATTGTCTGTTTTTCTTCCACTTTTCAGAATTTGATTGCGTGTCTCTCACTGACTAAATCTAAGGAGTGAGATTCTGGAAATTAAGTTTAAGTTTTCTCCCCAAAATGCAAAAGAGAATGACAAAGTAACTCTGCTGAGACCTTATGTCTTACTAGGGAGAAGGTTAATGTGAAAATATAAGGCTATGATGTAGAAAGTATGTACAGCAAACATTGTGTAACAATCTACATATACTTTCTACATTCTATTAAATATTTGTCCCAGATGCTATCATATTATAGAGAAGAAAAAAGGGAATTTATAGAAAATGAGTTTCTGTGGAAAATTGTATATTTTAACGTTTCTCAAGGTCTCTAATGTTTTAACTCATCAAGAAAAGACTCTCCATTATTATGTTGGACATTGTCATTATTTGGGATTATGTCTTGCCTGGTGTTAGGAAAGGCTGTTATGGAAATGACTAAAACACCAAAAGCATTGGCAACAAAAGCCAAAATAGCCAAATGGGACCTAATTAAACTCCAAAGCTTCTGTACAGCAAAAGAAACAATCGTTAGAGTGAACCGGCAACCAACAGAATGGGAAAAAATTTTTGCAATCTACCCATCTGAAGAAGGGCTAATATCCAGAATCTACAAAGAACTAAAACAGATTTAAAAGAAAAAAACAAGGAAACTCATCCAAAAGTGGGCGAAGGATATGAACAGACGCTTTTCAAAAGAAGACATATATGAGGCCAACAAACATATGAAAAAGTGCTTATCATCACGGTCATTAGAGAAATGCAAATCAAAACCACATTGAGATATCACCTCACACCAGTTAGAATGACAATCATTAAAAAATCTGGAGACAACAGATGCTGGAGAGA
>CAUYLG010012740.1:0-15254 GCA_963573385.1 Cacajao melanocephalus | reverse complement strand
TCCAGGTCTTTGCTATTGTAAACAGTGCCGCAATGAACATTCGTGTGCATGTGTTCTTAGAATAGAACAATTTATAATCCTTTGGATATATACCCAGTAATGGGATTGCTGGGTCAAATGGAATTTCTATTTCTAGGTCCTTGAGGAATCGCCACACTGTCTTCTACAATGGTTGAACTAATTTACACTCCCACCAACAGTGTAAAAGTGTTTCCATTTCTCCACATACTCTCCAGCATCTGTTGTCTCCAGATTTTTTAATGATCACCATTCTAACTGGTGTGAGGTGGTGTCTCAATGTAATTTTGATTTGCATTTCTCTAATGACCAGTGATGTGAGCATTTTTTCATATGTTTGTTGGCCTCATATATGTCTTCTTTTGTAAAGTGTCTGTTCATATCCTTTACCCACTTTTGAATGGGCTTGTTTTTTTCTTGTAAATCTGTTTTAGTTTTTCATAGATTCTTACACCATGGAATACTATACAGCCATAAAAAACGATGAGTTTGTGTCCTTTGTAGGGACATGGATGAACCTGGAAACCATCACTCTCAACAAACTGACACAAGAACAGAAAATCAAACCCCATATGTTCTCTCACTCATAGGCTGGTGTTGAACAATGAGAACACATGGATACAGGGAGGGGAGCATCACATACTGGGGTCTGTGTGGGGGAACTAGGGGAGGGACAGTGGGGGGTGGGGAGTTGGGGAGGGATAACATGAGGAGAAATGCCAGATATAGGTGATGAGGAGGAAGGCAGCAAACCACGTTGCCATGTATGTACCTATGCAACAAGTTTGCATGTTCTTCACATGTACCCCAAAACCTAAAATGCAATAAAAAATATATTTTTTTTAAAAAAAGAAGTGATGTTCTTCTCATGAATTCTATTTTTTATTTTTTTTTTGGATAGGGGATTAGATAAGGTAGAGTTTTGATCTTTTGCTCTTATTTTTAATTTAACACAAATCCAATTACAAATTTATACAAATATAAATTATCTGGAGAGTAAAATGTAATAAAAATGTTAAAAATACCATGTAGTTTTTTTTAAAGTAAATACTATTATTAATAAAAATGACAAAACAACTTTAAAAGGATTTAAAAACCTTTTAAATTTAAGCACTAAATATATGAAAAAATCCCTACAACATTAGAAGTTAATTTAGATGTTATTAAACTTGAATTTATACATTATTATGGGGAAACATTAAGTATGAGTATATTTAAATCATAATTTGGAAGGTTGAAAAGAAAACCTCTATCAAGTTCATCCAAAATTTCTTCACATGGAAAATGAGTATCATATGCCTCTGTTGTGGGGGTGGGGTGGTAAGTGGGAAAATGTTATTCCTGACAATTCATTTAAATTTACAGGCAGCCTTCACTTTGTGTGACTTCATAGTGACTAGAGTCTCACTTTAATGCACAGAAATTTGCAAATTTAGTGCTCAATATAGCATAGTACCATGTAGAACAACGAGTGCAGATATTTATACATAATAAGCATTTTATTTTATTTTTATATTTTAACATTTAAGGGGTAGACTTCAGAATCATTCTGACATACACTAATATAATATTCTTTATAAAGGTTGAATTGAATACAGTTCTGGAGTAGATGTAACATTTTGGGACTTTTCAACATATATATTGCACAATGCCTACAAAAGGAGTCTGAGAAACTCTAGTATAAGCTTTATTTGGGATATTTCTAAGATGTTATATAATATTCAAACTCAATAAGTAAATTCTTATATAGAGAAAGTATATATTATTAACACTATGTGCCAGATGATTAATAAAATTGAAAATTATATAGGAATAATTCTCTCCATTATATTTTAAATATTCATATAAATTTTTTATACATTTTTTGCAGGACACTTTAGTCATTTTTATCATCGTTTAATTCAAAAAAAAGTTAAAATTGTAGTCAAACACTAGCACTATTCTGTAAAATGTAATTAATTTTTGAAATAAGCAATATGAAAATACTGACCCTTCTTTGATAGACTGCAACTTACTCATTTGGATACAATGTTTTGGTAGCTTTGCTTGCTTAAGAGATAATTATTTAAATTGTTTTCACTTTATAAGCATCTTAAAAATGTTTGACTTAAGAAACATGCCAAAAACCTCCAAATCAAAATATTATTAATGCAAAATGCTCTCAAATTAAGGAAACAAATCCTTTTTTTGAATTAATAAGATTCTTTTATATCTTAAAAATAATATCCATGTAAAACTCTCATTATGTTATTAGAATATGTTTATTTATAACATTCAGTATTCAAGATATATAATATTTATATAGCATTTAATGTATGACAGCCATTGATACAAAGAATTTATGTTTTAGATAATTTAATACCACATTAATCCTAAAATGTAGGTGCTGGCTGGGCATGGTGGTTCACACCTGTAATCCCAGCACTTCAGGAGGCCGAGGTGGGTGGATCACCTGAGGTAAGGAGTTAGAGACCAGCCTGGCCAACATGGTGAAATTCCATCTCTACTAAAAATACAAAAATTAGCTAGGTGTGGTGGTGGGAGCCTGTAATACCAGCCACTCAGGAGGGTGAGGCAGGAGAATCACTTGAACCTGGGAAATGGAGGTTGCAGTAAGCTGAGATCACAGCACTACACTCCAGTCTGGGTGACAGAGTGAGTCTTCATCACAAAAAATAAATAGAAAAATAAATAAAAAATAAAAAAAATTAAATATAGGTTCAATTGTGACTGTTTTATAGATCAGTAAACTAAGGCGTATGATGATTAGTAACTAATATAAACCTAAAACAATGTGGTTCTGACTCCAAGGCCTTTACACTTTACATTGCTAAAATTAATATCAGGTTTTGTCTACTGGTAACATACAACAATTTCAACTCTAGGACTACATAGGTTATAATGGTGACTTTACCTGCTGTATTTTGCAGACCTTGGTTCAATTAAATTTATATAGTAAGTTCTTATTTTCTCATATTTTAAGAGAATTAGTATTTACCATCCCTTGACTATGTACATCAGGGTCTTTCAACCTCAGCATTGATAAAATTTGGGAACAGATAATTCTTCGTTGTGGAGACTATCCTGGGTATTTTAGGATGTTTAGCAACTTTCCTGGTATCTACTTACTAGATGACAGTAGCAGCTCATCTCAACAACTGAGCCTGATATGAACAAATTAGGATTATGTAGATGTCAACTCAATATTTGGAAATTAAATGTTTCTGAAAAAATATATATGTATGAAATATATAAAATGTATATTGTATTACATAATGTATATTGAATTACATATTGTGTTTCATGCATATAACATTATTGTCTTAGTTTTGGCTGCTGTAACAAAATACCATAGAATGTTAGGGTGCCAGCATGGTCAGGTAAACCTCTTCTTGGTTTATAGACACCCATATTCCCATTGTACCCTCCTGTGGCAAAGAAAGAGTAAGTTCTGAGGTGTCTCTTATAAAGACACTAATCCCATTCGTGAAGGTTCCACCTCCATGACCTCATCACCTCCCAAAGACTCCATGTCCAAATAACATAAAATTTTGGAGTAGGATTCAACATGCGAATTTCCAGGGACACAAACATTCAGTCTATATCAATTATCTATCTATATAACTTTATTCAACTTTATACATATATATATCAAACTTTTCATTTATGCATATATTTATATGGCTTCACAGTGAAGCCAAATTTATTATATATCTTTACACATTATTCAAATATGTCAAAAGTTTATATATGTGAAGTTTATTCAAACATACTGAATATCAGTTGCTCTTATACTTTAATTTTAGATGAGATGATCACTATTTCTTCAAAAGTAGGTCATATATATATAAATATATATGTATATATACACACACACATATATCTAATGTGTTTATATATTAGGATTAAGAAAAAGATATTGATACTATCATACAAGCATAAAACTAAGAACTCTTGTGTCTGGAAAATGCATTATAGTAAGTTCATTGTTTATCTTATTGTATCCTATTTCAGCTTACATAACAGATAACAAATTAAGACAGGTCAGTTAAATACTGAAATAGTGTTTAAAAATCAATGATTTTAACTTGTGGACTTCAGTCTGCTCTTACTAACAGAAAAGTCATCTGCTTTCACGGAATTTGTAAACCAGCAAGAAAATTTAGAATTATGACAAAGATGGTATAGGATGTTTGAGAAACACATTCTTAAAAGCATTTTGTGATATGCAGATTTATGTATTTCACAGTGTTTTGTGCAAAATAAAACTTTATTCAAATGTACTGAATATCAACCTCTTTTATACTTGCAGTTTATCTGAGAAGAACACTATTTCATCAAAAGTAAATCATTGTCTTTGGAGATGTACAAAACCACTGAATTAAGTAAAGTATCCTCTCTGAAAAAAATTAAAAATCAATATATTATGAGAATATAAATGAACTAGGTCATAAAAATGTTTTCAAAATAATTGTGTTCTAGTGAAAATTATAAAATTATATAAATATCATTCTACCTTTGTAAAATACATCACTGTTTCAAAAAAAAGTTCAAGAATTATAGAATATAATTGCTTTACTCATTCATAATATCCTTATGAAAATATTTCTTTGATTGCCAAGACACTTAGAGGGTTAATGTACTTTTCTCTAAAAAGCAAGTATTAATTTCCTAAGGGAGCTAATAAGTTGGGTTTTTCTATAATCATATTTACTTTCTAACTGCTAAAGAAAACACGAAAAACTAGACTATTGGAAGAGCAAAATCCACTAGAAATCACTGTTAATTTGTAAAGTGAAGCATTAACAGTTTTATTATCATTTGGCTAATTTCATGCTATGTATCAACAATTGTGATATAATAAAATGTTTGTGTGCATGACCTACATTTTATAAACATGCTTTCCAATGCCTGAAAGTTCTGAATGCAAGAAAGTATATGCATATAATTTCTTCTTTTCTATTTATACATATTTTCCATTAAGTATAAATTAGTGTATTGATTAAAATGTAGACAGCCACTCTAATAATGATTTATGAGTTGACTCAACTGTACAACTGAAATATTTTTCATTTTATTCTGATAAACAAAATGCAGAGAATATACAAACCTAACAATACACAAATAAAAATGCATGAAATAATAGGTTTACCATATTATTATTACAAATATCATTACTATTAGAAATAATTAAAAATACTTGCATACCTACCATATGAACCAGAATCTATTTTCAGTGACTGAGTTTGTTGTTGGTATCTCTTTTGAAATTCCATTAGCAGCAACAAACTTAATAAGTTAAAACACACAATCAAAAAAAACCCAAACATTATCAAGTTCATAAAGATCTATTCTTTGCTGGATTTCCAGTTTCAAGTAGCCAATTTTAGCTATTTTGCACTATTTTTGGTAACTCACAAACACTGCATATGAGTTGGATGAGCTTCTTGATCGACATAATGCATTTTATGGAAGTGTCTGGAGACTGCAGAGCACTGTTTTCCCTTTGATGATGCCTGAACAGCAATATGTAATGCATACCAGGCAATGAGGTCATGGCCTAGGAAGAGGTATCACCTCTCACATCTCTAGGTTCCAATAGACAATTGTATGTTTAGGTGGCTGAACTTTCCTTTTTGTGGATTATGTTATTCTAATCTTCATTGGAGAGCTTTCAAACTATTTTTGAGAATTTTCAACAGCAAAAAAAATACAATAAAATAAATTCAATGCAGCGCAATTTTTACTTTACAGAGCAAAAGGAATAAATGATAACAAAGAATTAAGAGAGAAGCAGAAATAAACTAGCTTCAGCAAATGTGCTGCTAAGAAATTATATCAAATTCTTAGGTAATAATTTCACTAAAAATATTGAAAGGTAATAATTTAAATGGTTTAAAATATTAAATAATATATAATTGATATATTTAAAGCAATATTATATTTCCTAAATATTATCAAAATATTTTACTATAGCTACATTGATTCCAAGTTGCATGTAACTGTATTTTAGTTGCATCCATTTATGAGAGACTATGTCTTCAAGTAAAACAAATATAGGATAATACTTTGAGAATTATGCAAACATCTCTGTAATAATATGGGTAAAAATAATTTATCATTTAAATACAAAAGTAAAATGTTTAATACACACAATCAAGACCCAAAAAAAGCAAATATTCACCTTTCAAACTAGGGAAGTTCCAACTTTCTGACCATACCCATTTGCTGTGGGACCTACAAATTTTAGCTTGGTGGATAGACTTTCTAGTCAACAGCAAACTGGTAAATTGGACTGCTAATCTCTAATTGTCAAATTTCGTTTTATGAAGGTCTGATAGCAACTCTGGAATTCGTTAGAAAATATTTCTCTATGTCATTCACACTTAAAATTAAATGTAACAAAATTGATGATCAACTGACTTTTCTTTTTTCTTGTATAATTGTTCTGTACTTCATGAGAAGAATGGTAAGTTCATATTGTCCCCATACATTTGGGATATCTGGGATTTAAGCCCTTCCTCCACTTCAGGAAAAAAAAAAGTTTTTAAAAATTGCTAATAATTAGAGCATTGGGTTTAATAACCTATCAAGTTGTAGCTGAAAAGGATAGAAAGAAAAGAAAATCATTTTGGCAAACAAAGCACAGGTAGAAAGGATCAAGTTGATGTGGTACAGAACTCGAGTGAATTGTGGGTGTAGGGAGGAGGACAGAAATTTAACAGATCTTTAAACACAGGACCTCATTTTGGAGAATTTGCAGAAATGGAAGAGGTCTTTTGCCTAAGACAGGATGAGTGGATCTAGTCATGGTAAAACAGGGTATTTTTCCCTGATCCTTTCTTGAGACTCGCGACAGGACTGCCCCGTTTACTCAGCCTGCCACTCTCAACTTCTCCAAAAGAGGAGCATGTGAGCAAACAAGGCAGGAACTGGAGTACGCAAGCACTGAAACCAGCCGGCTGCCTGGGCGCCAGCAGGAGTGAACTCCACTCACTCAGACCTGCTGTATTGCACCCCTCACAGGAGGGAGCACACAGATGAATGAGTGCAGGAACTGGGGTGAGCACTTTTGGGCCAGCAACAGCAAACTCTGGCAGCTGAGTGCGGGGAGCTGCCTGTGACTCCCAGGGGCCCTGTAACATGCTCTTTTTAGTCCTTCCGTCTGCGTACAGCTTAAGTCAGGCTGGAGTACAGTGGAGCGATCTTGGCTCACTGCAACCTCTGCATCCCGGGTTCAAGTGAATTTCTTGCACCAGCCTTCTGAGTAGCTGGGACTACAGGCGCTGCCACCACAGCCAGCTAATTTTTGTATTTTTAGTAGAGACGGTGTTACACCATGTTGCCCGGATGGTGTCGATCTTGATCTCTTGACTTCGTGATTCACCCTCCTTGGCCTCCCAAAGTGCTGGGATTACAGGCGTGAGCCACCGCGCCCAGCCCAGTTGGCCCTTTTGAGTTATTTTCTGATGTCCAGAAAAAATGAAGTTGCGCACATGAATTGAAGGATGGTAAATGTGGGGGATTTTATTGCTGGTGAAAGTGGCTCTCTGTAGGAAGGAGAGTTGAAAAGGGGATAGGGTGGGAGAAGGGTAGGTAGTCTTTCCCTGGAGTCCAGCCGTCTCTTACCAGATTCTTCTCTGAAGTTACCATCAAGCTGTCCCTCTGAAGTCAAGCTGCTTCCCTCCTGACATTGAGCCATAGTCCTCCGACGTTCAGCTGCTGCTTCTCTCTGCCAGTTGAGTGTGGGATGTTTACAGGCACAGGATGGGGTGGGGCGGGAGCATGGGTGATTTAGGAAAAGGCAGCATTTGAGCAGGGAAACAGGGACATAAGTTCTCATTTTGGGCTGTGATCTCATCAGCTTGAAGGTGGGGCTTTGCTCCTGTCTGCCTAGAATTTCTCTGTCCCTGTCCCTATCAATGGACCATGGCAAGCAATATTGCTCTGCATTAGAATCACATGGAGTCCTCAGCCCGTCATTACATATTTATTACTTACCTTATAATCTCAAAGGACTCACACTTAGACCCAAGCCAGTCCTCACAGCCAATTAACATGTGATAGGACTTTACTCCTATTTTGCAGTAACTCAAGAAATGTTGGCATGTCAAAATATCACTTGGTGTTTACACACTATCTTGGTTGAATGCCATCCCCAGGGAATTCCCTGAACCAAATTCATTACCTCTGGACATCTGGTGATGTGGTTGTGGGAGAACTACAGACAGAACAACCTTGACATCCTTGTGTTATGAAGGGAGGAAGTTACATCACCATGATACAAAAAAGCACTAGAGGTTGTTTCTTTTGTTTGCTTGTTTTTTTTCTAGTTTCTGTCCTGTGATGAACTTCTTTGTTCATCAGTACAACAGGAACATTGGGCAGAGAAACATTTCTATGTAGAGACCACCTCGCCACACACTAGCTCTTCACCTTTCTTCTGTACTTTGTTCCTGTAAATTGATTTAGCATTTAGTTTCTCTAACAAAAATTTTGTAGACAGATAAATGGATAAGTAGATAGACAGATGCAAAGAGATAGGCTCATACATATCCCTTTCCTCAGGAAAACAATTAAAATAAGCATGCAGCTTCAATTGAGCTACAGTGCTGCTAAACTATTAAATTGAAGACCTGTTTCATATATGTTTAGTATACTAATCTAACGATTTCTCCAGGTATTTTTCTATTCATCCCAAATCAGAATAGTAGATTACTAACAAAGTATTGAATATAGCTCTCACTTTTTCTATGATTTGGGCAAAAATAAAACTAACAACTCAGATGACTTAAAATATTAATTTGCAATCTTAAATTATAAGTATGTATTTAATTATCTTTTATATAAAATTACCTACATTCTCTTGAATTAGCTAAATATATATACTTTATAGTCTCTCATATTCAAAACAAACACAAAGTTTAAAAATTACTCATCTTTTTAACATAATATATGACATAACAAATACCTCAAAAATAATCTTTTTCCAAACATATAAATTCTATTTCTCTGTTTCTGTAAGTACAGAAAGTTTAGCCTAATTAATAAAAAAAATTATATAATTCTCAGTTATGTGTAAATTATCATCTAATTTTTATTTACCACCATGAAGGCCAGATGTAGGATTGATAATTAGTCATAAATTAAAATTTATGTGTATTTGTAATTAACAAATTCTGAACAATTAATTTTTAATTCAAACTTTTCTCAATTATAAGATGTTTAAGTTATACCAACATTCTAACCAACATTCTATAGTCTCTTATCACATGGTAGAGGACAGTTAGGCTAAATTTAATTCCTCATTTGGCTACTGGCTATATAAACTCTGGTGTTTAATAATATAGAGCCTTAAAGAGAACAAATATATCTATATAAGCAGATATGAAATGATGTAATGATGTACAGGATGCAGTATTAAGTAATGCTGTCAGAAAGTTTATAATAAAATTTGTGTGTTATGTACCTGTCTATAATCCTATGTTTTTGTTAAAACAGAAAAAATACATATATCCATATATATATCTATATATATCTATATATATATGGAGATATCTATCTATCTAGCTAGCTAGCTAGCTATATCTTACATAGAAAGAAAGTCAAAGAGAGAAAAAGAGAATTTCAACTTCACAAATAAACTTTTATGGCTTATCGAGGATGGCTCTGTTTTAGAACAAAACCTGGTGGGCCTGGGCCCAGGCTCTTCAGTTCAGGTCTCTGTCTTATGTGTTCTTGGATGCTTTGTTAGCTTCCCATTGTTGTTCTAACAAATTACCACACACTGCCAGGTGCAGTGGCTCATACTTGTAATCCCA
Organism: Cacajao melanocephalus; assembly: GCA_963573385.1. Taxonomy (NCBI): domain Eukaryota; kingdom Metazoa; phylum Chordata; class Mammalia; order Primates; family Pitheciidae; genus Cacajao; species Cacajao melanocephalus. The sequence continues at coordinate 5,415 of CAUYLG010012740.1, read as the reverse complement.
GCACTTTGGGAGCCCAAGGTGGTCACATCTCAAGGTCAGTAGTTCGAGACCAGCCTTTCTAAGAGGGTGAAACCTTGTCTATACTAAAAATGCAAAGAAATTAGACAGACGTGGTGGCACATGCCTGTAATCTCAGCTACTCAGGAAGTTGAGGCAGGAGAGTCTCTTGAACCCGGGAGGCAGAGGTTGCAGTGAGCTGAGATTGCGCCACTGCAACTCCAACTCCAGCCTGGGTGACAGAGCAAGACTCCGTCCCCCCCAAAAAAAAATTACTACACATTTATTGACCTAAACCAATTAAAATTTATTATCTCATAGTTAACGGCAGTTAAGAGGTTTAAAAATTAAGTGTTGACAGGGCTGTGTTATTTCTCTAAGGGAGAATGTGTTTTTCTATCTTTTCCAGTCTCTAAAGTCTACCAGTCTTCCTTGGCTAGTAGCCCTTTCTTAGTGTCACACCAGTCTCTGCCTCTGTCTTCACATCTCCTTTGCTCTCTTTGTCTGAGTATCCTTCTTTCTTCTTATAACCATTGTGATTACACTGAGTCCATCCACATAATCAAAGATAATCTCATCTCAAGAACCTTAATCACATCTGCAAGGTTTTTTTGTTTTGTTTTGTTTTTTTGTCATGAAAGATATCATGTTCACATATTCTTAAGACTAGGGCATAGATGACTTTGGGGGACCCTTATTATTCCTATTGCAGAAGCCCAGGCTCCAGGCCACTTAGACATTCTCTTCTCAAGCAGGTTCACCAGAGGCAAGTAGTAAGTTAAACTGGCTGACTTCATTAAAAGCCTCAGTTCATATTACAATATCATTCCACTGGTCAAAGGAAGCCATGTGGTCAAACCAATGGGGTGGGTAAGTGTTCTTAGCCCAGAGTAAGAGTGCATCACATAATGCACATATCGCTTTCTCAATATATTTTGCAGCATGTAATACATTATTCTCATTGTATACATATAAAAAAATAAACTAGCATCATGCCCTATAACATTTTTTTACTGAAGTTTCTGTCTTAAGAACATATTCACTTCCTTACAAATAACTTTGTGAGTATACAGAATTACTGTCTTGTCCACTTGGTTGTTACTACTGTAACAGAATACCTAAGACTGAGTAATTTATAAGGAACAGAAATAAGATTGATTAATTTATAAAAAATAAAAATTTATTTCTTGCAATTCTGGAGGCTGGGAAGCCCAAGAAACTGGAGTCAGTATCTGATGAGGGCCTTCTTACTGCATCATCCCATGGTGGGTGGTGGGAGGGCCAGAAAGGAAGAGAGAGAGAAAAAAAGAGATAGAATGGGTGTGTGTATAGTGGGGGCAAATTTCCCCTTTTATAACGAATCCACTCTGAAGATGAGAGCATTAATCCATTCACTCATCTTTCATGGCTTAAGTATCTCTCATTAGGGCCCATCTCCCAACATGGTTGCATTGGGGATCAAGTTTCTGGCACATGCTTTTGGGGGAATACATTCAAACCATAACAATTACCTTCTGTCATCTCACAATTACCTTCTGTCTTTTTAATGGGGATTTATTCTCATTTGTAGAGGATAAAAGTAAACAAAAATAAGGAAATAGGTGATTCTGCAAAATATATAATACACTCAAAGCTTCCTCTTCTAGTCTGTCCTTTACCAATTCAGTACAAGTTGTAAGCAGACCAGTCTGTTAGAGACTGCCAGGCTCTGTTTCACCTCCTGACAAGGGCTCCATAAATGGGCCAAAAGCTGTAGCATCATTAACTTAATATATGAACTTCTAAACAAACATTCCATGTTGCACACTCAAAATTATGCTTATAGAATACTATATAATATTAGTTAACATTTCACAATATTGTTTTAGTATTTACTGCATCTAGCAACTATCATTCAAAGTGGCATGTTCTTCTAAAGATGCTAAAAATAGATTATATTTTAAAATGGAACTTTGTAATTTTATGAAGAGCTAAGCAGTAGTCTCAGATAACTTGAGAAATTAATATTTCATTGATACACTATGGCATTTTCCATTATGAGTTTTTGAATAGGATGATTGAAGATTTTTGAACATTGTAAAGAGATAGAGATTTATAAACTCATTTTTAGAAAGGTCATCTTATTGTAAGTAACAGTTGTATATAGAAAAATATTTTTATTCAGGTTTATGTTAGAGTATAGATGTTCACAAAGTAATTTTGCTTATGGGATGATATATTCAGAACTTAACTATAATCAGAATAGTTTCAGCTGTTATGTTACCACTGGGGCCTTTCATGGGAATATCACTTTTGATTGCATTTTTTAGAATTCATGTCCTAAATTGTGTCATATTTAACATTACGCTTTTGAACAAGTAAGTAGTATTACTACTTAGATAAAGAATAAAGACCCCAGACTGCAAATCTAATAAAATAAAGCAATCAGCTTGAACTATGCTATTAAATGAATTAAGAAAAAAATAAAATAATGTGTAAAACCTTATTTGGAATAAAAACTCTTAGCTATAAAACATGTCTCATTGTCATAAACAAGTCAATAGACTATGATTGCAATCACATATGGTATAGTCTCTGATTAGAAGTCTTTATAAATGTATGTACTGATTGTTTGTTTATTCATAACATTTCTATAATCACCTCAGGAAAGCACCCATCAGATTCTCCTGTGCTTGCAAACCATGTCCCTCTTAAGATCATATTGGCAAAAACACAGGTTAGGTTCATCACTGGTTTGATCTGTCATTTGCAATGTCTTCTACAGATATAAACCAAAATTAGCTATTTCAACATTTAGTTTATATGGTTTAGTCCCAAATGAATAAAGTGAATCCTCACTCTTTTTATTCTCTCACATTTTAATAGCTTTTAAAAATTATTTATATAGAGGAACACTAAAGATAAGATGCTAAGTCAAATTTCTAAATTATTATGTTAAAGAGAAGTGTGCTATGGTGGTTGATAGACCCTTTCAAAAGAAAAATCATCTGTCTACATATTTGCTTAACTTTTCAAGATCAGGTGATATCAGTTTAAATTTAAATTAAGAGTGCGTTTGATAGTATTTCATATTTTTAGACAGATAAAATACACATTTTTCAAAATATTGAAAGAACAGGAATACAACATTATTAAATGTCATAATCTCAATGAATTTGTGGTTATCTTTTCCAAATAACCAAGTTCAGATCATTACTTATCTTTATCACCAAAGCATGTTACTAATTACTATAGTGATTTTTATTTATTTCATATAAAAGTGAAGATTCAGGTGTATAAATGAAAGCATTTTCTTTTAATTCTTAAATTATTTTAGAATAGCTGGAATGAGCATGTAGTTGGTGAAACTCCAGATGTTGAGGGAGGAGAGGGTTTAAATTGTTGATTAAAATCAATAATTTATAAATAAATTCTAACAGCATTTTAATTATGACTTGTATTATAAATTATATAAATTATAAATGATTTAAATGTGTTCACATCACATAAATATGATGAAAACATAAATTCATTCAATATCTAAAGTTATGGTTCAAATATAAGTAAATATGTTAAAATGATAAATCCAACACAAAACGATTAAAATATGCTTTCTGAAATATTCTTCCCCCGTGTATGTGTGTGTGTGTACGTTAATTTCATGTGAGAAGAGAACTACAGTTTTAAAGACTGCATGTTTCCTGAATCTACCTTAATACCTGAAGGTTGATGTATTAAGATATTCTATATTAAGGGGAAAACAAAGATGTTAGATTTTATTGTCATTCCATAAGTAGGTAATTAATCCTTGTCTTTTTTATTTCCCTTCCCTGTGCCTAAGTGTTCTCATTGTTCCTCACCCGCCTATGAGTGAAAATATGCGGTGTTTGGTTGTCTGTTTTTGTTTCAGTTTGCTGAGAATGATGGTTTCTAGATTCATCCATGTTTCTAGAAAGGATGCTAACTTGTCGTTTTTTATGTCTGCATAGTATTCCATGGTGTATATGTGCCACATTTTCTTTATCCAGTCTATCCTTGATAGGCATTTGGGTTGGTTCCAGGTCTTTGCTATTGTAAACAACCCTGCAACAAATGTGTGGCATGTGTCTTTATAACAGAATGATTTATAATCCTTTGGGTATATACCCAGTAATGGGATTGCTGGGTCAAATGGAATTTCTATTTCTACATTCTTGAGGAATGGCCACACTGTCTTCCATAATGGTTGAACTAATTTATAATAGTTGAACTAATTTAGTGTAAAAGTGTTCCTTTTTCACCACATCCTCTCCAGCATCTGTTGTCTCCAGGTTTTTCACTGATCGCCATTCTAACTGGTGTGAGATGGTATCTCAATGTGGTTTTGATTTGCAATTCTCTAATGACCAGTGATGATGAGCATTTTTTCATATGTTTGCTGGCCACATAAATGTCTTCTTTTGAAAAGTGTCTGTTCATATCCTTTGCCCACTTTTGAATGGGTTTGTTTTTTCTTGTAAATCTGTTTTAGTTCTTTGTAGATTCTGGATATTAGCCCTTTGTCAAATGAGTAGATTGCAAAAATTTTTCCCATTCTGTTGGTTGCTGATTCACTCTAATGATCGTTTCTTTTGCTGTGCAGAAGCTCTTAAGTTTAATTAGATCCCATTTGTGTATTTTGGCTTTTGTTGCCATTGCTTTTGATATTTTAGTCATGAAGTCTTTGCCTATGCCTATGTCCTGAATGGTGTTGCCTAGGTTTTCTTCTAGGGTTTTTATGGTGTTAGGTCCTATGTTTAAATCTTTAATCCATCTGGAGTTAATTTTTGTATAAGGTGTAAGGAAGGGGTCCAGTTTAAGCTTTCTGCATATGACTATCCAGTTTTCCCAACACCATTTATTAAAAAGGGTATCCTTTCCCCATTGTTTGTTTTTGTCCAGTTTGTCAAAGATCAGATGGCTATAGATGTGTATTGTTGCTTCTGAGGTCTCTGTTCTGTTCTATTGGTCTATATCTCTGTTTTGGTGCCACTAACATGCTGTTTTGATTACTCTAGGCTTGAAGTATAGTTTGAAGTCAGGTAGCTTGATTCTTCCAGCTTTGTTCTTTTTGCTTAGGATTGTCTTGGGTAGGCAGGCTCTCTTTTGGTTCCATATGAAGTTTAAAGTGGTTTTTTCCAGTTCTGTGAAGAAGGCCAATGGTAGCTTGATGGGGATAACATTGAATCTATAAATTACTTTGGGCAGTATGGCCATTTTTACGATACTGATTCTTCCTAACCATGAGCATGGAATGTTTTTGCATCTGTTTGTGTCCTCTCTTATTTCCTTGAGCAGTGGTTTGTAGTTTTCCTTGAAGAGGTCTTTTACATCCTTTGTTAGTTGTATTCCTAGGTATTTTATTCTCTTGGTAGCAATTGTAAATGGGAGTTCGCTCATGATTTGGCTCCCTGTTAGTCT